>BMAO01027672.1:0-18098 GCA_019973975.1 Trichonephila clavata | reverse complement strand
TATTTTAGTTTAAAGTTAAACTAAAATAGTAAGCCTAGTTATAGGCATCATTAATTAATATGAACTCTTAAAAGGTTAAGTAAAAGGTGAAACTTAAAAGGTAGTCACAAGTCTTTCAAAGGCATGTGAAAAATATTTTTTTACTGATGTACTATTTTAGATTACGTAGTACTTCAGAAATATTTCTGTAAAGAAAGATGAGAGCCAAAAAATAAAATTAAAATATGATCTAAAACTTTCCCTAACTTCGTTTTTTACGAGCTGTCAGTTTTTGAAGGGGAAAAAAATTCCAGACAGGAGGGAAGAAGAAAAAAGAAGAAAAAGAAATTTGTGAAATCTGAATGCATGAAAAAAATCCGTCTAAATAAGTATGATTTTTCAACTACATTTAATTCACTAAATGTCATCAGACCATTTTTACGTTTTCCTTTTTTGGTGTTCTGTTATCATCATTAGCCCTGAAAGTGACATTAAATTCATTTATGGTGGAAGTATTATTTCGAATAGCCTTTTAAAATAACTGAGGAGAGGATGATGCAAAGAAGTTTTATAAGATAAAGATAAATTACTCATAATTTCCATTTGATTTTACTTTTACTTTATTTTTCTTTTGCATTATATGCAGAATTGCTAAGTAGCACATTGGAAAATAAGAATTTTTTTTTCCAACTCGTATAATTTTTTGCCAGGAAGTTGTGAATGTAAGTGATTTAAAGTTATTTAAATGATGAAATTATCCTCATCTTCATCAACACACTTAATATAAAAAATTTAAATTTTAAAAATAATGCATTCCTTTTTCTGAATTTTTTTGTATAATATATTCATTAAAAGCCATTTAAAAATATTTGCTGTAAACTAACAAAAAAAATTATGCATACAATTTGATAATTATTTTAAGTTTTGGATTACAATTGAAATCTAATGTTCATTGGATGATTTTCAAGTATAGAATCTTACTAAATAACAAGTAGATTTATAGTAAATTTTTTTTGCAACAAACATCTAAAATAAAAATTCAAAATTTGACTGAAATTCATAATATGAGAAAAAGTTAATCAGCTCGCCTTCAGTTTCCAAAATTGGTAATTTATTTCATCGCATTTATTAAATGAAATTGAATATTCATAATGATTACAATCGAACTTTTTTCATGCTTAGACTTTTCTAAATAGAGGGAAATATTCTTAAATCCTTTTGGGATGATTTTTTCCCAGGATTGAACGAATCCTTTTAAAAAGATCATTAAGAATTATAGGTAAATAATAAACTTATTTAACGGTAATTACTGTTCTGAGAGACAAGTAATTAATAAGTAAAAACACAAGTTCTTTCTCATTATAATCATCGGGTTGGAACGTTTCGAAGGAGGAAGATTCATTCTTAGTTCCGAGCCTTAAAACATTTACAAACATTCGAGAAGATTTAAAGACCATTAATGAAATAAATGTGCTTAGTTGCATGATTTATATCAAGTCACCTCAAACACTGTTATCTGTCAATTCCATAATCAATGGCACTCTCTGTCATCAATCAAACACTTGCCAGTATAGACGAGAAATGGTTGAATACTCTCTCGTTAGCAGGACTGAAGTAATTAATTAAAGAGAAGGAACAGAACGACTCTACCTACGAATATAATAGCACATAAATCAATTAGATTACCACATTAGCTTTATTGAAAGCCAGTAATAGCTGATGACGTCTTTGGGATAGATCATAAAATCCTTTAATTGGACGTGGTATGGTTCTATAAACTCTTTGATTTAATGGTTTTTACAATTCTTTTACTTCCTGTCTATGCATGTTATACTTCAAAATACAGATATATGCTCAAAATACCTAAAAACCTGTTTACTTTAAAAAATATTAAAGGTTTATGAAAGAATTTCAAAATGCTATCTATACACAATAACTGACCATCTCCCAACTGGTATAGTGGTTAGCGACTTGACTGCTGTACCGAGGGCCTGCGTTCGAATCTCGATTGAGGCATGGATGTTTGTAAATGTGTAGTGCCTTCGCGGCAGGGGTACTTTAAATAGCCGTCGAGCCGCTACCTCTCGCGAGGTGGTAAAAGGAGAAGAGAGGTGGGACCCTGACCAGCCCCAAGGTGTTCTGCCTTAAAGGTTAGGGTGGAAACGGGCCAAATCACACTGTCACCATTATGATGCTCAAAGCTACAGCTAACAACAGCCATCACTAAGCCCTTTGCCATTATGAATTTCGTGAGCCTGTATCTGGTCTTTGCCGAACAGGTGGCATCAGTAACAATAACTGATGCTCAAGCATTGATTTACAAGTATGTCGAACTATGTTTAACAAAAATAGGAATTGGTTTGTTATGGCACGATTGAAACTCATAAAATGATTATCTTCTTCTTGTCTTGCCTATGTACTTAGGGCATTTCTATATTGGACCAAAACCCTAATAATAAGCGAGGCCAGGTCTGTAGCTTGAGGACTAAAGAAGGTCCTGTGGCGATGCATCAAGTTTAAAATAGATACAAGACTGCCTTGTGCTGTCAAAATTTAGTCTGTCGTTCATTGGGTATGAATACAATTTCTTCAGATGGGGTAAGATTGAGAATTATTTGGAGATATTTTCATACTATGAACTTATTATTTTATGAGCATCATTAAAAAAATCTTTGAAGAAATGTATAAATTCTAAATTCAACTATTTTTTCAAATCATACATATTAATTTTTGTGAATATGTAATAACAAAAGTTAGAACAATGTCGAAATATATAGCACAAAATACGAAAAAGATCCCAACTTTATTATAAATAAAAAAAAGTAATGATTAATTTCTGTTCTGATATAAATCAGTGTCAAGTTTTTATTTACTATCGGATTGTGAATATCATCAAACATAAAATTTATCATGATTCAGTATTTGTATTAAACTAAGTGCTCTGAAATTTTGTGAGATAATAAGAAAAACAAAACAAAGAATAATTTTATTAAAAAACTGTTTTTTTTCACAAGTTTTTCTTATATTCATCATCTTATGTTCCCTAAATATCTGAAGAGAAAGAGAGAACTTAAAAAGAGCACTATGTTTCATTTAGCGATATTAGATGATTGCAACAATGATAAGATATAATGTTCTGATTGTATGTTTAAGATTTGCTTATAAGCCTTTTTTTCTCACTACTTTTTAATTTCTCAAGATGAAAATAGAAAGAAAGGTAGTTTGAATTTGTTGGTTTCATAGATTTTTTTTGTAGTTATTTTTGTTGTAGTTTTGGGCGAATAATTACAAAATGAATTGAAAATGTAATAAAAAGTTTAAATTATATAAAATATTTTTTTCTCATAAGTAGGTAAGGAGAAAAAATGTACTTTCTATTAACACATTTAACGCGGGCATAGAATTCGAATTCATTGCAAAATACTTAAATAACATCATTTTTAAAGTAAAAATTTTTAAGAAACAATACTCGAAATGTTTACTTATGAGATATATATAGGACGCAATTTAAAAATATCATTTTTATTTTGAATATCTACTGATTAAAAAAGAGAAGAAAATCTTTTAAACTTGGTAAATAGTTGTAGATAGATAACTTGATACTCGATGCTAAATTAAATATTCTAAATCTATAGTAAGAAGAAACTACCGATTTTTAATTCAAAAGACGAAAGAAAACTCATGATAAAGTATAAAAGTTTACCTAGTCAGGTTCGAAAATGATTTAAAGAATTTTTTTGGAGAAAAGAAAGAGTAAAAATTTTAATCTTGGGTATAATAAATGCACTCGTACCAAAAAATGAAGTATCAACTAAAAAAATGCTTCGAAGAGAGTATATCGATGTTTTTAAATGGCTTTTTGAATTTTGGAGGTAAAAAAAAACTTCGTTAAATTTCTGTTTTATTCAAGATGATGCAAAAATGAAATTATGAACGAAAATTCTTTTCGTTTCTTTTTTTTTATATACTGTCAGTTTGCATCAAGAATAATATGCCGGAGGGAACTTAAACGAAAAATTAATAGAAAGTAACAAAATCTGCATTACATTTAAGGCAGCAAAAAAGAAAGAATGATACCTTCCTTTCAATAATTTTCGAAGTTATCTTTCACTAAATGTAAAATGAATTCGCCCCCTCTGATTTTTAAACTTGAATTCTTGTTAGAAGAATTTTTAGATAATTTATCATGTGTTTCAATTTTTTAACAAATGTTTGGCACCCTTTAAACAGAATTGGCTGTGGCCCCATAAACCCCAACAATCACTCACTCACACTTGTTACAAAAGTATTAAAAACGACACACACATACACACACACACGTGCGGCTATCACGAGTTTAGGATGGTAAAAGAAGGCCCAAAGAATAATTAAATTATTACAAATGTCTTTTCGAAAATGTCTAATTTTACTGTTGTATGTTGTGAATATATATAAACTTACTTAATATATTTTAATTTATTTAATTTAAACAGGAATGAAATCAACAAAAGCTTTTTTTCCCATTTTACAATTGTGATTTGGAAAGATATATATGCAGCGTGATTTTATTAAACTGTCACACTAATCTGAGCCACCAGTATCTCGATATCACAACCGGAATGGCGCACGCACGTATATATACACACACACATGCCCGCGTATGCTTAGGTAGGAAAAAAATTATTGCGCCCGAGTACTCTAAAACAGAGCAAGCTGACTCGCATGCTTAATGGGCTATTTATATAATAAAATTCATATTATAAAAGCAATTCATCTGTAACTTTTTTTATAATATAAAAGATTCCGCAGAAAGAAAGATACTTTATTTTCAACTCTTATGAGATTTTTATTAACAATGCTGACTTCTTGTTGCGATTTTCCAGGAAAGTGAGTTCATTTGTAATGTTATAAAATGCTATGTTGTCTTATAAGGATAACCTACTTAGTTTGAGATCTGGCAGTTGCAGTTTTAACATTTAATTAAAAAAAATTAGCTTTTTTTACGTATTTTTCTATGCGTGTTTCTTTATATGTTAAATTCATACTTTTTCTCAAAGATATCTTACACCATTACTCTTGTGAAGAATTGTTTTAAAATTTTTTGTCAAAATGCAGCTGAAAAAAAGAGGATCAGTGTGAGTTTAATTTGTTTAACTAGAATGAAATTACAATTGATTTATTAATTACATGACACAGATTAAAATTCAATAAAAGAGAAATTTTTGTAGAAATAAACTCAAGAGCCAAAACATTATGACCACCCTACATTTGCAATGAACTTGCCTGGATGACGTGAAAGGCACGTGATCAGGTGGAAGTGGTATTTAACTGCTGCTGGAGATCTGAAGAATAATTCTTTCACTTACTTCTGTGTGTGATGTGAAAGGCTGTGGATCTAAGCGACTTTGATAGAGGTCAGATTGTATTGGCTCGAAGGCTCGGAACAAGTATTTCCGTAAACAGCATGACTCGTGGGTTGTTCGCAATCTACAGTTGTTAGTACTTATGCAAAGGGGATGAATGTCGTTGAAACCAACAGTAGACGACATGGTGTTGGACGTCTACACGCTAGCAAAGAAAAAGGTCGTCGGAGACTGTCTCGCATGGTGAAGCAAAACCGGAGCCAGACAGGTGGCTCAGCTGACATCCCAATACAATGCAGGGCCACGTAGAATAGTATCGGAGCACACTGTTGGATATGGGGCTACGCAGCAAACGTCCCACTAGTGTGCCTTTGCTGACAAGCGTCATCGCCAACTGAGCCTACGCTGGGCCGGACATGCGATGGTCCATGGATCAGTGGGAGAGAATTGCCTGATCATATGAATCACGGTTTGTCATTCCTCACGCCAATGGCCGTGTCAGGATACGCCGTCTTCCAGGCGAACAGTTGCTCCCTCAATGTACAGTAGGTCATACAAAGGCCGGTGGGGGCAGTATTATGCTTTGGGGAACGTTCTCTCGGGCGTCTCTGGAACCCGTAGTTGTGGTAGAGCAGACCATGAATTCTACAGGGTATCTGAACATTATTGAGGACCAGTTGCACCTTTACATGGCCTCTGTTTTTCCAGCTGGAAATGGAACGTTCCAACAGGACAACGCTCGTGTCAGAAAGCTAAAATTGTGTTGGAGTGGTTCCAGGAACATGATGCTGAATTCCAGTTAATGTCCTGGCCGCCTAACTCACCGGATCTCAATCCGATATAACACATTTGTGATGTCATGGGACGGCAGCTCAGAGTTCAAAGACCACCAATTCGCAATATCTGGGATTTGCATGACCATTGCTTAAACATCTGGAACAATCTGTCTCCGCCATCAACTGAGGACTTGTGGCATCCATGCCAAGGCGGGTTGAAGCTGTGATGCGCGCTTATGGTGGGCTAACTCATTATTGACAGGTGGTCATAATGTTTTGGCTCTTGAGTGTATTTAAATGTATTTAAATATTTTCATAAGTCTTAAAGAATATGAATCATTGAATGTAATTTTTAAATATTAGATAATTTTTTAAGACATTTTTTTTTCTTAAAAATATCATATAATATTTTTGTTTTACCGTTGCAATAATCCTAAAAAACAAATTAAACAGCGAAATTTATTAATAGGTTGAAAGACCAATATATATGCATTAAAAATATTGACTTGAAAAAACAATTTATGCATTTAGTTTTATATATATCAGAAATGATTTATTATGATACAAAAATAATCTACACATTTTTATCAATATAATTATTTTTGAACTAAGAAGAAAAAATTTACAACAGGAGTGTCAAATTAGTAACCACGGGCCACATGCAGCCTACATCGAGCATTTTTGCGGCCCGGCCAACATATCAGCACACAATAATATGCAATAAAATATCAAAATTCTCCCAAAATAGGAAAGATAGTAGCAGAGAAGATATGTCAGTGTCAGAATGTTAACATTAAATTTTTCTTGTTCTGTTATTTGTGTTAATTATAATGTATTATTCTAAATAAGTTATGTTTCTATGATTATTGATTTTTTTGCGGCCACCTAAAGATTAATCTTGTTTAATTGGCCAAGATAGCCTTTGAGTTTGACACCTTGATTTGCAATGCAAGAATGATAATCATTTGGCTCTTGAAATATGTACTGTTGAAGATCATTTTCAACACGATTCTTTTCACTACATTCGAGCATGTAGTCTTTACATTCCAACATATTCCGGTCTTAATGCAACTTGAACTTTCAAATACAGATACCGCTTAAGGTGCGTAGGATTTGGTAGATCTTAGATTTTGTTCTATACTCTATTGGATTTGGTTGAAATGAATGCGGGGAAAAGAGCGCTTGTGCATTCTGAAGAAAATTTCGTAGCGGGAATCTTTGTTGCATCGAGCAACACAAAATCCTTATCATAGAAGTCTATGTGATATTGTTCTAATTTTTCCTTCAAAGGTGTGAACAATTTAATAACAACTTTAAATTCCTTTTTTACATCTACTTTGAGTGTAAAGAAAATAAGCGACTAATGTTTTATTATTTTCTTTTACGTTCTGAAGAACATTCAACTTGATACAGTTTTTTTGATATTTTGAGGGGATTCATCTGGAAGAATTGCATGGTTCTAGTTCTATTGAAATAATTTAGTAACCTAGTAAGGCAAAGATATAAAATATGATACCAACCAAAATGATAAAATGATATAGTTGTGTAATCATTGACAAATCATCTATATATTTTTCATTTTATTAACCTTTTATTATACATTCGGATTAAGAACAGATAATTGAGTAATCGATAACATATTAAAAGTACATTTAGCTCATCATATAAACCTATATTTCCACTCAATTTCTCAGTTTACTTATTCTTATATCAGATTTTATTTCATTCTAATATACAGAGAATTTCTTTTTTCAAAAAAATGATAAACGACATGTTTCATGTATTCTCGAATAAAAAAAAGGGCCCTAAACATTGTAATTTCAATGACAAGTACCCCAAAATCAATAAAAGAAAATGTCTGACAAAGACGCATGAGTATCTGGGAATTGGAATGATTTCTTTGAGAGATAAAGGAGATATTGGTGACAAATTGTATTTCATGTGTGTAGATTTATGGCTATAATCGATGTATTTTGATAAAACGAGTACTTAATATGGAAAAGTAATAGAAATAAACTAGTTTATTTTTGCTTCTACCAAAACTTTTTTTCGTAGAGATTCCTTAGTGTTATTTTCTGAAGTTAAAGTAGCCTTTTTTTTTTTTTTAACAATATCTTTTAAGTATTAGCTATTTAATATTAATTTAAACAGATTTAGATTAACTTTAATATGTAATAATAAAGGTTCAAATAAAACAATTCCGAAGGCTTCAAGTACGCTTCGATATTGATTAAATATGAAAAATATATATAGAGAAAAAGAAATAAAAATACTTTATTTGGTTGAAATTATGATAAAAATCTTTTAAAATATATACTTTAGATTGATTTTCTTGCTTCTGTACCTTAAAATTGACTAACGTTACTTCTATTGATAAAATTTTAGCGTCACATTTCTCAACTGTTTTACAACATTTTTGTAAATGCTATATTTTAGGAATTAATAATAATTAAACATTGATTTTGTTAATGTATATTTTTCATAGATTTTCATTACATAAATTTTATTATGCTTTATTTATTTTTACTCGTAATATGAAATCTTTCAATGAGTATTATTTTTAAATTGTAATATAAATTATTACAATAAAAGTAATTTTCAAACAAACCATCAAATGAAAAAGAAACAAAATTAAAACTTATTCTTCGATAATTAGATTTAAAGAAATTAAGATTAATCCGTAATGAAACAAAAATTTAAATAAAAAAGAAGTATTCCTCAAAATTCAAATCGAAAGCACTTTTCAGAAATATCGAAGCTGAAACATTGCAAATTCAAAATCAAAATTAAATAACATAAGAACACTCTATTTGATTTTTTTATTAACGTCACACTTTGACACTAAACTAGGATTAATGGTGAAAGATCTCGGTAGTTTTGAACCTCTGTCAAGTGGCGAGGAAGACACCTGAACTAGCACTCTACTCGCCTAACTTCAATATCACACTCGCATCATACGTGTGTATTTTAACTGCTGAATGTGGTTATTTTTTGCATTATATCAACCCTATGTTCATGTCTAATTTCACTAAAGTCTGTCCACAGTAGTTCTAGAGATAATCGACAAAATTTGCAAATTCTCTTAATTTTAAACACCAGTGGATATATATAATTTTTTCTCTTCAAAGAAAACTGAAGGCAAAACACTCAAGCGTTAAAGGCATTATTGAGGAAAACTGATAAAGAGAAAAATATATAATATATTAAAGTTATCTATCGAATGTGTGTGATATTATCCTGTTTTTAAATATTTTAAATATAAAATTGCTTATTATGTATCAAAAGTTGAAATTTATGATAATCTTTATTTATGAAAATATTAAATAATGGAGGAAAACTATTGAAATAATTTTAAGTAACTGCCCCTAAAAATGAAAATGAAATATTTTAGTAAATTGTTCAAAATATAAAAACAAATTATATTAAGGCTTTAAATGTCCTGTATTATATATCTTAGTAAAACATTTATGAAGATAATACCTGTTGTACGATACATGGCCAATTTTGTAAACGCTTTAAATAAAATTTCACTAATTGATATAAACAAAGTGCTGTAATAATTTTGGAAAAATACTTAAAGTAAAAGAAATAAACATTCAAACTTATAATATTACTTGTATTTTAAAGTTTAAAATTGAAATTAATCGCAAGTAAACATCATTTACGCAATGTAATCCAGACAATGGATTTTTGTATCATGCGCTCTAAGAGGAAAAACCAATTCCTCTGCTTATCACGAAGAAGTTGTCGAATTTCTAAAAAATGATAGATTTGCATTTAACATGTATAGAAAGAAGATACGCTTATAATTTCAGACCAACTGGGTGATTTATTCCTGAGCTCAATCGCTTTAAAGCGAAAGAGTCACAAATGCATTTTTTCAGCTTTGCTGTGGATGTGAGCTATCTATCCACCTTTTAGTACTGATAAATAAAACTTCTGTTGAAGTCCTAAGGGATTTCTTCCTAAATTGTCTCCAATTGTCGAGATTTATTGAGCACCATTTTCTCTAAGATGGTTTTAAGTATCTTCTCATTAGATTCCAAATGTTCTTTTTGGAGAAGAGACAAGGGGATATTTATCTTGCTGTTCTAAAAATCTGAAGACAGTTCATAACCAGGGACGTCTTAAGGCAGGGCCCAACTGGTGCTGGACCCAGGGCTTCGGCCACAATGAAGACCTCGTCTAGTTCTCGACTCAGACTTAATAAGATCATGATTCGAATAATTTCAATGGTCAAATGTTATTTCTGGTTGTATTCTCTGAACAACTGTTAATTTCGGACGATATGTCAACCAGCTACATATGATGACCTAGGTCTACCACCATATACCATTATTACTCATTCAGTCAAAAGGCGTTAGTCGGTCGAGCCAGTTTGTGCGATTGTAAGTCAAGAACATTTATTTGTTTTGGATAATTGTTTGTAAGAGTATTTGACAATATATTGCCTACTTTTATGAGTCATTGATGGGGCCTGTATTTGTGTAAGGGCCCAGAACCTCAGAGAGTTTTAAGAGGCCTCTCTTCATAGCGACACATTATATAAGCGGTTAAGCTTTAAATTATTGAAAAATAAATCCGAAAGGGCACAAAATGGGTTGCAACCCACCAGTCATATAATTTCGTCTGCGTTGAGCTTTTTTGTTTGTGTGTTATGATGTATTAAAAAAGACATCCGGCTCTTAGAGACTGTTCATCCTTAGACAGCGCAAATCCAACCAAACTCCCGTCCTCTGATAATATGTTTGTTAATGGTCCCAGTATAAGATTCTGTTCAAACCTTACGTCGGGTGGTGGTAATGAGGAATCTGGTGCGATAACCGAGGATCAAACAGTCGCTCTACTTTCTTGCTTTGTTGTTACCTAGGTCATTGCTGTTTTGATGCTGAAATGTTGTTCATTTACTCGATCGTACATCCTGTAATCATCGTAGTGTCTTAACCCAAATGTTGAGCGATTCTTCAATTTGCTATCTAGCGCGTGATGGTACACGATCTTTCATACTCTGACATATACTCGTAATGAACACAAATTCGTCTTCGTGGCATTGTTAGAGTGTAGGTTATTATCCGCAGTCTATATATGAAACATTTATTTTAATCATCAAATCATAAATCACTGCTTATTACACCTGCTAGAGCCCCTTTCTCATTAGAATTGAGGTTATTCGTGAATGAAGCACAACGTTTTAATCCCGTTCACTCGAAAAGATTCTACCGAAGAAATTTAATTACAGTTAGGGCACCTTTTCTGAATGCTTTGAATGCGCATGTTAGCTCAGTGCTTTAGTAGTGTCACGAATCACGGCATGACTTCAAGCATGTAATGTTGTTTCCATCAGAGACTACCTCAGAAGAAAGAGACTAAAGTGCTAAGAAAACTAAATAATTAAAGTATTTTAAGCTTTAATACGTGTTTTTCTTATTAAAGGTTAGGCACACACACAAAATAATGTGTTGAAGTTATTAGAATGAGAAGAGAGATATCAAATATATACAACGCGAATTTTAAATATTATAACTTTTACTTTCTTACGACTCATGAGAGGTTCGTTTTCAATATTTCTCATGTAGCTTTGGGGTTGTTTTAAATTATACAACCAGTCTTACGAGTTGCGATAAAAAATAAATATATAAAAAAAATCGAATCACAAAAAATTTTCCACAATGAAAGTCAAGTTTTTAAATGCTCATCCTCCAAGCACACATTAGTCTTAATTTTTATTTTAGGAACAATTAGTTAAGGATTTATTTATTGTTAATATTGTATTTCTAAGCAGCATGAGGACTACTGGTGAGGAGCCTCGTAATTTTGAAGCGCGGTGAAATGATTAAAACTAATAATGTATTGGCAGTTATAATTTAAAAGTGATACAATAATGTGATACTAATGCTATTCGAGTTTAATTTTTATATTCTTTGCACTTTTGATGTTTTTCGAAGATTTTTTGTAGTGTGTATTCACAAGTAGCGTTCGTAAATTATTCATTAATTAATCTATCTTTTATTATTTCTGAAATAGTATTTTTCGTATTTAAAATATATTTGACGACTTCTTCACAACTTTTAAAATTCTTCGCATCTAGCTTGTTTATTCGTATTACGTTATTAATGATTTAAAATTCTGTAATATATTTGATATGCGAAGTTTCAAATTATCATTCATAAATTTATATGAATTCTAAGTATTTTACTCCATCATTATATTGATTAAATTTCCCTTATGCAATTAGGCATCATTTCCATATCGGAAATCCAATTGATATTAAATTTAATATAAGTTTATCGCTAGAGCTTTCAATTGAAATATATCCTATTTCAATTGAAAATTCCTTATCCATATTTTCCTATCGTATATATTAGAATTAATTCCGATGATTTATTAAAGTTGATATATATATATATATATAATACGCGAGAAAGGAATTAAGATGTCAATAATAACGATTACATCATATGTATAATATATTTTACCCTGATCAATTTTATTCCTGTAATATTAACTTTATACACAAAAACAGGAAAATCTGATTGATTTTCTATTTATATCTGAAATCTATGAAGCTGAAAAATTGTAAGTTCTGAGTATTTTACATAGTTGTAGTAACTATTCTATTTTAAAAAATACATTTGTATTGAACCAGGTAGAGTAGTTTGATTTAATTTAATTAATGTTTCATACCTCTTATTACCATACGATTTAAATGCTATACAATATGCACTGAGAATACACAACAAAGAAAAATTTCGTATAGAAAATATCAAAATATTTAAAAAACTTGCTTGAAGTTTTTTTTAACAATAATTGAATAAATAAATTTATCTCCTTTGGAGTCAACTATCAAAATATTTTTTAAACAATTATGCATGGCTTTCTCAAACTTCCACCATTATTTTTTTAATGTTTAAATATACATTCTCGTTCTTAATATTATTAGAACGATTATTTGATAGTTACTGACCAATTTCTGTTCTTGAGCAATTAGGGTAAAGTTTTGGGCTATTTTACTTTTTTATAATGAATAACAGATAATTTTAAAGGGAAAAATATATACATTCGAGCATACTTAATAAAAAAATAGAATGAAAATGCAGGTAACAGGCTTCGGTTAACAAATATTCAATATCAATAAATAATTTATAATTGAAGTACAGAACACACAAACGCATCCATTTTTAGATAGAAGATGAAGCTATAAAAAAACTGAGGAGTTAGGGTGAGTATCCTTAAGTTTTCTTTTAGTTTTTAATAATTTCACTGAAATCTTCATCGGTAAAAATTCCTTTTTACACACCGTTTTCAGATGGTAAGTATGCAATGAAAGTCTATATTTATAACTGATTAGATACTAATAGTAAACGTTTTCCTCACATTGAGGCACATGTTGTTCTCTAAATGCATTTTGATTTGTCATCTACTCTTTTCCTTTTGAATTGAATAATAAAAATTCAAAAGTCGCATGGCATTTGATGTGAACTATGTAAAATAGCTGCTTATCATTTGAAAACACGGGAACTAAATTAATGAAATTACAAAACAATTCATAGGTAAAGATTGTCGAGCCTTTCTCTTTTTGTATTTTTTAAATTCTTTACAGAAAGTAATCATGCCTTTTTTTCTTTTGTTTGATAGTTATTTTGTAATTATAGAAATTAGTTTCAATTAATTATTACATTATTAATAAACAAAGAATTTTTTTAATTTACTTCCAAATACGTATAAATTGGTCTTTCTTTACATTAATTAGAATTTTTAAATTAATAATGGGATCAAGTAAGCAAATCAGACCAAATAATTTGAAAATTAAAACTAAAATACGAAAAAATTCCTAACGTATTAAAATAACTTGCAAATTTAAAATTAAAAAAGTCCGTTAGTTTAACGTCAAATTTTTTCTGGGACATAACAAAACAAGTAATATAAACACAATTTTTTAAAGTCAATTCCTTCTTTGAATAGATGAAGAGAAAGTAGTTTATTAACGATTCAAAATTTGAACCAGATATATATAAGGAGTGAGTGAATATTTACGTCGTACTGTTCAGCTACACGCGGGCTTTTGGCGACGGATCTCGTAAATTTGAACCATGGTCAAGTAACGAGGATGACACTTGAGCTGGTACTCCATCTCCTAACTACCACACTCCTTCCAACGGAAGAAAGTTTTAGCTCTCGGCAGATTTAACGTGCACCGCTCCCCAACATGGCAGATCTTTGGTGGTGCTGGGCTCGAGCTCATAATATGCCTGCCATGATCCGATACCTTAACCACCAGGCTACCGCGGTCCCATATATATAGGGGTAGAGTGGACTAATTGTAGAAATTGAAAAAGAGCATGATTTTTTGCATTGTTGTAACAATGCATACCCGGTTTAGCTAGTTTGGTTGAGAAACCGGTTTTCGACGCCAACTTTTGTCATTGTTTTAACAGTTACATTTTTACAACAACGGAGACGAATTTAAGTTGGGATCGAAAACCGGTGCATAATTTAATTTAATTAATGAATTAATATTTGAAAAACTGTACTAACATCAAATGTCCTCCATTACAAGTTTAAAAAAAATATTTGAACTTGATTGGGTGAATAGAAAGTATTTTATGAACGATTGAAAATTTGTACAACACACACACACACACACACACATATATATATATATATATATATATATATGTATAATAGGAAGAGAGTGAGCTAATAGTAATAATTGAAAAAAGTAGTTAAACATAATGATTAAATAACACAAACTATGGTAAAACATATTTTTTTGTCTTACTAAAAATTTCATTCGTTTGGTACCTGTCTCGGAACTCCATTTGCGTATTAATTTACAATGCACTATCGGTTTTTTAGAAAAAAGTTACATTTTGTATCTTTATTAATGACAACATTATTAAAATTTTTGTTATACTGCTCACGTGTTAACAATGCGGTTGTAGCACTTTTAAAAAGTTTATTTGAATTGGATAAAGTATCATATGTAATGAAACCATAGTAACCCAGTTGAAGTAATTTTCCATGCAACAGAAAAGGGGGAAAGGTTGTAAAAGCTGTTATGCAATATTTTTGTCGATTACATTTGTCCAGCAGTAAGTACTCTGAGTTTCTCTAGAGGACTTTTAACGAGATAATATTATACAGTTATTCTTTTATTAATCAACATGGAATCTTTTCTGATTAATACTTAAAATATTACGGTACAGTACTGTAACAGTATCCACAAATGAAATACTTTTTTTGTCCTGTAACAAATGTAGATGTAACTAATAATTTATTATTCATGATAATATATTAAGTACCATTTAATGCTCAAATGCTTAATCGGAGTGAAATGAATAATTAACTGCTATTTGGTAACTTGCTGTCAGAAAAACTCAGAAAAAATACAAAGAAAAAAAACTAGTTATAGCTAACATAAAATGTTTTAAACCATTTTGTATGTTCACTTGCATGAAATTTTAATGCTTTAATTAGATAAAACATTATTCCTTGTAAAATAAATCTTTTCTTCCATGGGAAGAAATAAATATATTTTAGCATTTTAAAATACAACCACTATACAGTTTGCACTTATTAATGATATACAAGTATTAAGAAAATAATTAAAATATCCAATCACTTTTTTATAGATGTTCTTCGTACCTTTTATATATATATAGTATATATATATGAAGCCAGTGGCTGACTGGTAGTTCATGACGCTTCCACGCCACAGGTCCGGGGCTGGGCAAGGTCGACTCAACCTTTTATCCCTTTAGTGGGTTGATAAATGAATACCAAGCTTGCTTGTGGGAACTGAACACTGGTGGTTTCGCATCAAACTGAGCCACTTGACCGAAATAAAGTCAAGTAAATTAAGATAAGCAGAGTAGGACGTAGCCTTCATGGGCTGTTGCGCCACTGAGTTCAGTTCAGTATATATATATATATATATATATATATATATATATATATATATATATATATATGTATATATATATGTATAATGTATATCTTAGGTATATATAACTATTTTTAGTATATTTTTGAAATATATGTATATATATATATATATATATATATATATGTATAAAAATCTATCCTCTCTTCTCAGATATACATTATTTTCATTTATACAGAGCATCACAGAGATATAATGTTTTAAAGCAAAATTTTAATATTATTTCGTTAATTGCTGGTAATGCAAGTACTAAGCAATCAAATATTTAAATCGGATGTTTAAGCAAGAGAGAGAGAGAGAGAGAGAGAGAGAGTCACTATTAAGATCGACTTATTTTTCTTTAAAGATACACGTATCAAACCCCTTACGACATGATAACTATAAATTATTGACTTACGCTTTAATATCATATCCAAATATACTTAAGCTAATTTCTGAGAATTCAGAAATCCACAAAAATAAAAATTCATGAAAAGGAAATATTTTTAAAAAGTATGTTTCAGATGTAAATTTTCCACTAATATATAACTTTTGGGTGACATTAAAATTTTAAAGATATTCAAGGAGAAAAACTATAATAAAAATGCTTTTAAAACGAAGGAATTTTAAGCAGGAAAAACGATACCTTCCATGGATTTCTAAATGCATTACCATAAATATCAGTGACAGTTAGGATGCTGTTTTAGCTCTGAAATGCCAGCGAGCGGAGGCAATGGATTTCTATTAAAGCTGAGTTCGTTTCGTTGTACATTGTTAGGCAGTCACTTTGAAGCATTACCTGAAAATAAGTGACCAATTATTACCTTGGGAATACAGCTATTTTGCCATTTCAAAACAAATGATTATCATTTTGAGGAGAGGGAATCGTATTTTGAATCGCAAATTCTTTTCTTTTTGATAATAAGGACCCAAATAGTTCAAAAGACACAGGGTAGTAAAAAAGTTGTGACGGACACTCGTTTCTTTCCTGTAAGAGGCATATCGGTACAGTAAATATCAGACTCGGTTTTTAATGAAATTATTGAATCTTTGAATAATCAGTATCAAGAAAAATTAAACATGCTAAGTGGTTTAACTTAACTCAACTCAACCAAATATGGATACATTATGATCTTATTACTGTCCATATGGATTACATTAAGATCGTATTACGATCCATATGGCTTACAATAAGATCTTATTATGATCCATATGGATTACATTATGATCTTATTATGACCCATATGGATTACATTAAGATATTATTATGATCCATATGAATTATATTAAGATCTTGCATTTTTAAAAGAATAGTCTTTGAATAACAGGATTCTTCTCAGGATTCTTGAATTACTTCTGATGAGGTTGCTTTAACCTCAGTAACACTTCTATTACATTATGTAAATTCTCTATCAAATATTGTTTATAGATCCTGAGAACAAAGGAATATTTTGTAACTCACATTATTCTAGAGAAAGAAATACACAATAAACAGTCCCGTAAAATGAAAACAACGCTTTCAGATACTGATTTAATCATTGTTTCTTTAGAAATATTGTATTGCTAATTAAAAAATACACATTGTGATTCGCTACCAGACCGACAAACTTGCAGTGTGTGTAGGGCGTAAATACTGTAGTTGCGAGCTATGGTACAAAGAAACAGAGAAAAAGAACAGAAACAGTAACTCATTGATGGACAGAAAACATTTTATGGAAAGTTGGTACGACAAACAGTGTTCGAAATTACTACCAAAAGTCGACTGACATGCCTGACAATGGTGCTGCATGGAATTCATTACATTCTGGAAGATATCTCCCGGCACTCTTGCGGTAGATGGGGCTGAGTGGAAGGTTTCGTGAACAACGATCCTTCTGGAAATAGTCATCTGTGATCCGTTTCCCGAGATGAACTCGCATTCTAACGAGGAACTGATCACCATGCTGATTTTGTATGGAGCTAAGGACTGTAATGGGCACGGCGGTTATACCAGTAACATTTACCCTAACAGGCGTGTTCCACATCACAAGACCTTCAAAAGTGTGGGTAGGAGTCTATGGAAGATTGGTTCTTTAACAA
>BMAO01027671.1:0-76525 GCA_019973975.1 Trichonephila clavata | reverse complement strand
AATTAAAATTCACTGAAAAACCGTTTGGCAGATGACTAATTGAACATGCATACTGCTAAAAAAATATATCTTACAAACCTAATATAAGTTATTTGTCATCTAATCTACAGCAAGAGAAGTCACACCAATGTTACTTTATGATCCATAAAGGTTCGCCAACTCTGTTGTAACCTTTCATGCTATCTACTATCCCATTACAAAGTGAGTATGAAAACTTGGTTTGATGTTAAAAAAAAACAAGAATTTTTGGATAACACATATAGCAAGGAAAGGATAACACTTGTCAATAACGTTGATAGTACCATGTTAAGTAGTTGAGGTAGGAATTAGACTATCATATTGATGTATGCCGTGTGACGAATTCACACATAGAACACTTGTAAAATATGTAAATAAAACTTAAATTTTTTCTGCATTCCTTTCATATGTTCTTTTTTACTGTATATATATATATATATATATATTCTAAGTTTTTTTTTTTTTTTACTACAGTACTTCGAAACGTTGGAGGAAATTATGAATAACCCTGTATATATAGCTAAAAAGTTGATAAATACACAGTTTATATAAATATGAAAAGGGTAAAATGCACAGTTAACTTGTTTTTTAACGGTATTATTACAAATTTTGAAAGAAAAAAAAACATTTTTGCGCATATATTCGTATGAATATAATCTTTAACGAAATCCACAATTTTAAAAAACTAAATCTTTAAAATATTTTTTTAATGTAAAGACATTTTCGAATTTTAAATTGACTCCAATTCTCTGTCTCTCTAGGTAATAAAAAAAGGTTTATTTTAAACGCACGAATACTTTAAATTTTCATGAATTTCGACCTAGACGAAAAACATTCGTCCTCGCCGTTTTGTATTCAAATATACAAAAATGACGTAAAGTAACCTTGACTTTCACTACTTTAGAGGAAAAGTTTGGCATTGATCGCATGCTTTCATCGTGAGAGTTGCGAAAAAAGTAGTAAAAGATATAAGCAAAATACACGAGAAAATAGTCACTCTGAGGAAATCTTTTTTTTTTGCCTTCCTCCTTGAAGAACATCAACTACAGCAGATGGTTATTTGCATTTTAAAATCGCTTTGATGCATAGGAAAAGGTCATAAATTTCTTCCTTAAAGTTCGACTTATTCGCCTTTAAAAAATGGCGGGAAAGTAATTTAAAGGATTTCGAATATTCGAAAGTTTTGAAAATAATTTCGAATTTGCTTTAAATGTATTTAATACGTTTTCGATTGATTAGTCGTGGACAGTGGCACAGACAAGGGGGGTGTCCTGGGGGTCCTGACACCCCCAAAGCCCTTGAGTTTTTTTCGATTGATGATAATCCTATATATATATATATAACGTAAATTTTAATAAAGTACTTGAAATAAACAATTTATTTTATTAATTAATGCGAATTATTAATTCAATAATTTATTTTTTACTATTTTTTGTTTACAAAATTGACAAAATCAGAAGAATCAATTGTTGTTGTCTTGAGGTATGATAAGAGTTGGGGGACTTTCGACCATGGACTCCCCCCTTGAAAATTTTTTGTCTGCGCTACTGGTCGTGGATGTTTTGAAACATTCTAACACCTATGTTGCATACCTAAAACATGTATAATCAAACTTGTTTTATTTCAATTTTTATATTACTAGGTTGTTCTATACCATATTTAATCTGCGGCGCGGTAGCCTAGTGGTCAAGGTATCGGATCGTGGCTTACATGTCATGGGCTCGAGCCCAGTACCACTAAAGACCCGCCGTGTAGGGGAGCGATGCACGTTAAATCTGTCGAGAGCTCAAACGTCCTCGGTGTTGTGTGGTAGTAAGGAGAGGGGTGCAGGCTCAGACGTCATCCTCGTCACTTGACCATGGTTCAAAATTACGAGGTTTGTCACTAAAAGCCCTCGTGTAGCTGAATAGTGCGACGTTATTCACTCACTCCATATTTAATATACGCTTCTCTATCGTCAAGATTAATCGCAAACGAAGCACTAAGTGAATAAATAAATGAACATCGTAATAAAAAAAAGGAAACAAATATTTTATTAACAAGCAATAATTACTAAATGCTTGTATCACATGATGTTAGGGTTCATGTGTATCACCAGATGGCACTTTTACGATTATTCTGTGTGAATTGTGTTTACCCGGGTATTATGTAAAAACTACGAGTTCGTGACTATAACCACTAGGCTATTGCGGCCATAGACAAGTAAGGAAGACAAGATTACAACTGGCATTCCATTGTCTATAAATCTCCACGTCAGCGTCATTCCATTTTGAGGACTTAGCTCAGGCTGATTTTACACGGATTAGCCCGTCTACACGAAGATTTTTTATTAAAATTAGGGTTCGACATGAGGCTCAGTTGAAACATTCCTAGCCACAACCTCGTAGCCATAATCACTTGGCTTCCACGACCTACTAATCTATGCAAAATTTACTCCTTATCATTGAATTAATATTTCATAAAAAACAATGACTGGAAAAAATTTTTGATCAAATGTGATTTATTTTCTATATCTTAAGCAAAAACGTTGATTGTTAATACGTTTTGAGTATGTATCATATCATTTGTAACAAATTTAAAAAATTCATTTCACTACAATAGAGTAACAGGTACAAACCTGGAAAAAAAGCCAAACTTCAAAGTTTAAGTTAGTTTTCTAGGACTTGGATAAAATTTTTACTCAACTAGTTTATTAAGAAATATCCAAATACCTTCCCGAACATCGCATTTGCGTAACCATCTCTAGCTCGAGCATTTCTCCATTCTCCAAATTGCATAGATCGAAAATTTAAAAAAATTACAAAAATAATCATCTCTATCATTACTGTAATCGCGGGGGGAAATTACTATTTTTTTGTCTAATGGGACTGCGGATTGGTATTTTTACCTTTGCAGGCCTAGTACATTCCCCAGGAGCTGGTATCACTTTTTAGTGCGGCCTCATATAGACGATACCAATTGCCGCGAGTAATTTGGCACCGTTTCCTCTCCAGAGGGATGCACCTGAGCTCTGACGATGCGAAATTGTACTTAGGAATTTTATTTTGCCTAGAGCACCCAGGCAAAGCGGGTACTCAAGGTATTTTTTGCAGGCCGCATTATCAAACAACATGGACGCTGTCGATTTTCTACATCATGATAATCCACCGACTTCGGCCAGGGTCGAACTCGCAGCCTTAGGTGCAGAAGGCCAGCGATAAACCAACTACGCCACCCAGGAATGTCTACTAATGTCACTTTCAGATCATGGTAAAGAGAAAATCTTTTTACTAGTAAAAATTAAAGGTGCTGATTGTGTGTGTGATCTTGATGAAAAACAACTGTTGCAGACTCAAAAAACATTGCGTAAGGTTAACGAAAAGATTTTTTTTTAAATGCTTCAATATTAAAATATAAATTTCAAAATACATCCTCATAATTATTGTGTTTAAAAAAAAAGTATAATCCATTAAGAAAATAAGTTTCAAGCTTAATATTCCTTATTTTTTTTTCAGCTGCTCTGTTTAAATAAGAATATTATAAATGAAAATGTGTACCAGCTGTCCATAAAATTTCCGCAACTGTACTTTACGATGTACTATAAAAATCCTGCTTCATATTTCAAGTTCCAAGAATGAATAAAAATAGGAAATATATATATTCCACAGCTGATTAAACACATATGTAACCCTTTTGATCCTAGTATTTCATTAATTGTAATAAAAAAATATTTAAAAAGTTCATATTGAAAAGAAAAAGAAAGGAAAAACAATCATTTTACATTCCTTATAAGCAATAAATAAAATGGTAATTAAGTTTGATGTAAGTTTTAATTGTTAGGATTATATAAAAAGATCATTAAACTTTGATGAGTTCATCAACTTTAAAAAGCATTTAAAATTTTTATAGTAGCTATGAAAAAAAAAAGTAAAGATTATTCGATACTCGAAGAAATTAAAGAGCAATATAATTCCGATTATTCTAAAAAAGTGTTATTCCTGACTGCTACGTTAATAATAAACAAACAATCAATCAAACAAAGGGAATAATCGAACGCAGAATATATATACATATAACGCAATAGTAAAATTATTTTGTTGAAGAAAAAGAAAGAAAATATCACTTCAAAAATAATGGAATCAACTACAATGATCATGACAGAAAATCATAAAATTTAATGATGGGCCGTCGATTAAAAAAATATGTTTCAAATAGTGACTTATATTAAATAAAAACGAGAAAAAATAAACAAGTCTTAAAATTAATTTTTAAAATAATTATTCTAAAAATAAAATAACTAATATTAATGGTATAAATAGAATAACTGATTTTTCGGGCATATATAGTAACATTTCTTCGAAGTTTGTGAGCAAAATAGCAGCAAAAAATACATTCACGGAAAGGCTTATATCAAATTTTAAAATACTTAGCATCATGATTCGAAACAATAGATCATATTCAAAATATTCAGTGTCCGTACCCCTCAGTAATACGCCTCAATAATTAAAAAAATGTTTTAAAATACAAGTCTGGAGCCAGGGTTTCGAACCGTAATTTTTTTCGCGTTCCGGTTAAACTAAAAAAAAAACATATATATTGGTTCAGTTCCGGTTTTCGTTCCGCCAAAAATAACAGTTTTCGGTTCAGTACTGAATGAATAATTTAATTTTATGTATATTACTTGTACTAAAAATATAATTCTATCGCAACAAAAAATGTAATTCTGTCAAAATTTAAAAGGTTTTATTCTTTTTTTTTTAATTGATACTCTATGTGAATTAAAATAATTAACTAGCATTTACGATAAGAGCAGAGAACGATTGATTATGGGTAACGACCATTGACATTGTTACCCATAATCAAAAACGCATTTGACAACTAGATTCATGAATCTGGTTTGACTTTCTAAACAGTTTATGCATCCTTTTAACATCCTTAGATGAAAGTAAGCTGAGATGAGAAAAATATAACTCTAACTAATATTTTTCTTAAGAAATCATGTAGTTCGTGCAACTGAATTAAATCTGCCTTCTACGAGTAGTTGCATGCGAAACTGAAACATAAAAGTACTAGCGATTATTAAAACAGGGAATCAAGAAGTAATGTACTTGTAATGATGACAATTATACTTGTATGATTGACGTTAAATAAAAAAAATATTGATAAGTTGGTTGAAGTAACAAAATGAATGAAGATATATTGAACCGAAATAAGCCAATATTTTTATGGATTAGTTCCGGTTTTTGTTCCAACCAAAATAACGGTTTTTTCCGGTTTTCGGTTCAGTTCCGGTTCGAAGCCCTGTCTGGAACTCTTGATGATTTTTAAATAAAAAACAGCAACAAAGAGAAGAAATACTATTAAATGAAATAAATACATAGATTATAGAAAAAATAATACTACAATATGATTTGACTTTAAGTATCATGTATAGTAAAAATATATTCAGAAGCGTAAAATAAAAAAAAAACTTTGTGTCAATATTGCAATTGTTATGCATTTTTTTTCTTGCAAGTAAATATGATTAATGAATAAGAAACAAGGAAATTTTTTCTGTGTTGTAGTTTTCACCTAAGTATGCATATCATATTTTATTGGAATAAAGAGTATTTATTGAAATATTGTGCTGAATAGTAATAAATAAAAACAGAGCATAAAAATTTCTGTAATACAAATACTTCATCAACAAAAAGCATATTAAGAGATATAAATGACTTGCGGACAAAAACATGTATATTCATACAACAGTAATTTGGGGAAACTTCCGGTGAAACAATGAACCGAAATCATACCACCTGAGTCAATTAGCTATATTAGCATTTTTTGTCGTAGAATTCTGTAACAATTACCATTCATAAAATACGTAGACTGTATAGTTTATAAAAATGAAGTCACAAACGAATGTCTGCTTTAGGAAATAGGCTGAATTTATCTTACACAGCTGTATAACTCTTTGAAATATTTCTACAAAAATTGAATTGCCGCAAAATGCTGCTTATAACGTGCACATATACTTTCAAGCTAGAATTTTTGATTTTTAGGTGTATTCACCGTATAACGCGCACCCCCTTTTTTACGAAGCAGCCTAAAATGTACTTGCGTAATAATCTTATGTTTTGAAGTTATTTATTCGAGGTATTATTCCAAGATTTAGGGGGGGGGATGTATACTTTTACATCTACAACCCTTTAAGATCATAAGGAGAATGTGGTTTCATTTAAATAAACAGTATTTCGATATATGTGAAAGTAATTTTTTTCTATGCTCAACTTTTTGTACTTTTAATGGACTCATTTTATACCCGATATATAACGCTCACCCGTAAATTTCGATTTTATTTTTTGTGTTAAAAGTGAGCGTTATGCGTTGGATTTTACGGTAGATAAAAGTTATTTTTCAAATATAATTCTTTTAAAAAATATATTGAAAATATCGAAAAATTACGTGAATAGTTTTTGAGCAATCAGATTATTTTCACCTGATGCAAAAAAGTATGATATAAAAACTCGGAATACATTTTCACACATATAAGAATACTTTAGTTTTAAAAGAACTCCTGCAGGCATAACACGTGTACTTTTCTTTTAGTGCACTTTAAAAATTTAAAATTATTTTATACAACAGATCAAATTTTTCCTGTATAATGTAAAAAAAAAAGATAAAAACCCCGGTATAGAATACAAAGTCTTTAAAAAAAGTCTGATTCAAAACAAAAATGAATGGTATAGTAAAATAGAATAATATCTGTGAATTAGAGAATCACACACACACACACAAAATATAAAATAAATATTGGGAGACATATTTATGTTTGAAAAAAGTATTCTGAATTTCTGGGTCATATTCATGACATTAAGTACAGGTTTTGCCTCGATTAAAATACTTAATCTCTTAAAAATATTAAATAAATTAAATTTTAAATTTACTTTCGGTTTAACTTATACTCTTTAATAACTCTTAATCCATAAGAACAAAACTATTAAAATATATTTAAAGTATGTAAAGAGTTCAAATATATTGAAGACAGTTTTTTAATGTAATATGAGCTATTAAAAATATTTAATAGACCAACAGTTGTTTTACGAAAGTTTAACAGAGGAAAATTCTGTGCCTGTGTGTGCGAAATCAACAAAAAATTACAGGTATTCTTTACAAAAAGTGAAATTTTTAGGGAAGCTATGTGTAATTTCGTATGCTAAAATTGTAGTGATTTTTAACAGAATCTAAATGTTTTTTGTGTAGAGATTTCTAAGAACTTATTTTAGTTAATGAAAAAAAAAACTTCAAATAAGAAATAAATCATTTCAATAGGTTTCATATAAATTTAAACTGAAAAAATAGTTTAATTAATTTTTTTTATTAGAATCAAAAAATTTTCATATTCTCCACAACAATTTTCAATTCTCCACACAATTTTTTTAACAATGAGACATTTTTTTAAAGTAAAAATGTAATTTCTATTCAGTTATCGTGCCAGCTCGAAAAATAACAGAAATCGAGAATATAAATTAAATTTCTGAAAAATGATTTTAAAAAAAGGAAATAAAAGAAAAAGAAATCAAGATAAATCGAATCCAAGCATTCAAAAACATTTCGCCGAAACGGCAATACTTGAATAAATTGCTTTAAAAAACATTATATCCTTTTTGATTTGTACACATTCAGAAAACGTTTCTTCTTATATTATTTTCCTAATTTTTACAGCTCATTATAATTTCTACTTGAATGAAAGGCATACAATTCAAAACAGATTCGAATAATCCAGTCTAAACACTTAAAAATACAAGAAAAAAAAAAAAAAAAAAAAAATCATAAACACTTAAAAATACCAAGTTGAAAAATATTAAAAACTGAAGTTGATAATTTATTTCGTTCAAATGTCTCGGTCTCAAATAGAATATTTACGGCATATTGCAAATACCTCTTAAACAAAATCGCTTACATCTAACTCTATAAATCTAAAGCAGACATATTCTCGACAAGTTGGGCGATTAATAAAATAACTTACCGACACCACCATGGTTCCGGGGAATTCTAAGAATCTAACTGAAGTGAAGAACGCTAGAGGAGAAGGATAGATGAGAATAAGAAAATGTAAAGACGCACGTCCTTCATCCACATCGAAAAACCATCAAAAGAACAGCAGAGGGGGAAAAAAGAAGAAAAAACCCCTCGCATCGCTTAACGCAATTTACCGTTGAGTAAAGAATGATGTCATCTTAACCTATGGAGGTTGATTCCATAAGCTGATCTTCTTGTTATTTCTTAAGAATTAATTGTATAAACCACGAACCTATGCAACGCTCTTCCTTTCTCAGTAGGGGGAATGAATATGAGTTTGAGGAAAACCAGCTATGAATTGAAAGATGATTAACATAAAATTCTAGTCAATAGCTTTTGTTATGTGCCGAAGAAGGGACCAATTACTGTTAACTCAGAAAATAATGGTTTTGTAGCTTGTTTTTTTTTATGCGACAATAGAAGTATTGGTAAGAAAGTAATAAAAATTTTCTCTTTCACGAAAATACAGTGAAAAACCTTTTTGACACGAAAAAGTTCGAATCGAAATATCGGTTAATACTAAATAATACAAAAATCCCAACAAACTGCCATGCATTTTCATGCATTTTTTTCTCTTAACAAGAAGCGAAAATCGCTTCACACGAAAAGTTTTCTTTTCTGGGAATGAACAAAATACGAAAATTACCAGCCGGGCTGGAATGTCCTACTGTATCATCTGAAGAACTCGTTGCAGTAGATGATGCCAATGCGTGCACAGCCCCCAATTATGGCGGGAAAATACATTTTGGAGTTTGTTCAAAGCTCATAAAATATCACTGATGCAGATTCCGACGACGAAAATGAAATGAATATGCAGCTCCTGTTCTTACGTCATCTGAAATTGAGGAACATTATGAAAAGTATGCGCAGATATTTAGACACACATTCCAATGGTGAAATGAATAACAAAATGGACGACATCGAACAATTTGTTGAAATCTGATGCTAAAAAAAACGAGGCAAAGAGAAATATCAGATTATTTTCTAAAAACTCAATAAATGTTTTGTTCTTCAAAAAACTTTAAAATTTTGTGACAAATTTTTTTAAGTTCTTGTGAATGTTTTGTTTCATTGATTCGTATTAAATACAGTCGACTCTCGATAATTCGAAGTTGAAGGGACTAATGAACTTCGAATTATCAAGAGGGTAGGAAAAACCTCCCAAAATATATGAAGAGAAATTTTTTTTCTAACATATTTAAATTGGTGAAACTATGTAATAAAGCAACAATTGCACATATATATAAACTTATTTTAAAGTATTTTTAAAAAGTACATATTATACAGAAGTTAAAAGTACTGTGCTAAAAGAATACATTTATGCATTAAAAACAACTATTAAAAGAATATGTACTGTACATAATAAATTTTTTTTTACGAAAAAAAATCTGTTTATTTTTTTGTTTTACGGCATTTAATCTAACTTAGTCAACAGATTTTTCTAGAATAAATGAAGCTTGAAAAATGTCCGCATCAATATGATTTTCAAGGAAAACGTTGGGTATAGTTTGTTTAATAACAATTTAGCTTCTGTCAGATTTATCAGAGTCAACTCCGATGGTCATCAAAGGGACTACGTTACAAGAAAGACAATACAACACAAAACATGTAAGCTCCAACCTGTTTGCTACAGGACTCTACATGATGGTGAATGTTTGAACTGTCGAGAGTTTTATAAGATCACTTCGAATTATCGCGTATTCTATTCCGGCCGGCCACAGATTTACTTCGAAATATTGAGTGTGCCAAAACGTATTGTCTTAGTTCGAAATATCAAGAGTTTTTCTAGGGACTGAGCATATAATTCGAATTAGCAAGAGGTTCGTATTATCGAAAGCTTAAATTAGCGATAGTTGACTGTACATGCATATATACATATCTATGTAAATAAAATAACATAGTTTAGTTGATATGGTTTTTTTGTAATATCCTTTAACACGAAATTCTTTTAACATGAAAAAATATTTCAATCTTTTCAGTTTTGTGTTAAGTGATTTTTACTGTAATTGATTTCTTTTCATAAATTCCGTTTCTCAAATTGAGCCCGATTATCAGTGAAAGCGTGTTCCTAGGAAAGTCCAAGGCAGCAATTTAGTGCATGTTTGGGCTCTGGAAGAGCAGGCGTCTCCAGCTCTTCCTGGATTGTGCCGATATAACTAATCCTCCAGAAGGACTTCTACAAACACTACAAAGTGTTTTCAATACCCAGTTGGATAACAGCTTTCATCAGGGCTAGAAGTGCAGCACACAAAATATTATTTTGCCGTTATAGCTATATTTTCTGAATAAAACAACACACACACACACATTCAAATCTAAAGTACTGTTAGTGTTTTATTTTTAATAATATGCATTACGTCTACCTATTCTTCCCTTTTAGATTCCTTCCTAGGACATCGCTTTTATTGTTAAAAATAATTTAAATATTAAAAAGAAAAAATTCTCTCATAAATTGTAATGGTGATATGTAAATATTGGTTCACTGTCCCAAGTAAAATTATTTTTCAGATCCTATCCATTAAAATAGACAGTAAAAAAACAAATGAAATGATTCAAGACAAAAAAAAAGTTGTACTTCCAAACAATTTTTACTTAAGGCGTCAAGAAAATAAATTTTGGCTAGGTTTCCTCAAGTTTGTTGGAATTACATACCAATTTTTTACTCGAAGGTCAACTTTCTCTAAATTTGGTTGCTGTTTCTGTATATATTTCATCATTCGCGTATGTCTTTTTCCAGAGAAACAGCTAATGTTTTTGTGAAATTTCTAATGGTTCTCCAAATCTTTACAAACGATAAAAAAAAAAAAAATTACTATAATGGAGGCACTTAACAACTGGTTAGGTGTGTGTGTGTGCGGAGGAAGGGGGGTGTTTGTTTATCCTCCTACAATAGTTATAGTGGAAACATTAAGGGAAATCATTTTTTTTAAATGGAACTTAATGATGTTGCGTTTCTTTCTCTCCTTATGTAACAATTTAAAGAATGTTCAGTCTTTTCGACTTATGTCATGATCAAGATTAGAATAGCAATGATTAAAAGATTGCCAGTAGTAAATTTGTGACGGATCTATACGGTTCCTTCTATTAACCTCTGAGGAATTATTTTTGGAGAAACATTTTTTTCAGCCAAGTTTCTCCGAAGACAGAAAGCGTGTTTATGCAAATTAAGTTTAATGTATATATTCTGTATTTGCGAGTTTGACAGTTCGTGAAGTGAGAATAGATCAGAAATGAAGTGAATTGTGAATAGATGAGAAGTGTGGAAAATCGGCAGTGAAACGTATACGTAAACAGTGTAGGAAACTAGAAGTCGGAATTTTAAGAAAGTGCTTAGTTCAACTGTTGGAGCCGTGTTAAAGGAAACGCAAGGATTGGAAGACCGCAAGAGTTCAGGTACTGTGATCCTTAATCAAGTTCATGTTAGAGAGTTAAATTATTAGTGCGGTCATAAATTAAACAAGCTCCGGATAAAGTTATCTTAAAGGCAGATCTGCATGATTGAATATATTCTTCACACGCATCTCGTTTCACCCCCGTGCTCTGACTGATCAAGTTAACTTATTTAGAGTGTTATTTGTGTCTGAGTTGAATAGAGTGATAAATAAATAACTGAAGTTCATCATGTGTCGTCTGATCATTTAGTTCCTCCAACACCTCTAGCCGGGTTACAGGGAAGAAGGGATGTAAATTCCTTATAAATTCTAAAAGGATTTTAAAAATTTGAAATTTTGACAACAATGCTATAAAATAAGCTGAAAGCATTATAAATCAGGAGCAAACATATTAATTGCATATTTTCCATATTATTTCGCTCTTTCAATAATAAAATTATAAATTTTAAAACTTTAAAATTTATAAATTTTAGCAGTGTTTTTTCGTAGTGATTTATATAGTCAGCACTTTGCTGTTTATCAAGCGTTAACTGCTACACGTCTTAGTTGTTTAATTCGTCCTTTTTATATGAATAAATAGAAATTATCAGCTTCTTCTCAATACTTTAATAAAGACTAAAATGTTCTCATACAGTTTCTAGATTGTAGTCTATAAACAGGATGAAAAATGGATATTTAAATCTTATATGCAATCTTCAAGAGTTGCCTGTTCAAAAATTCTAAGGAGTATATTAAATTATTCGTTATAGTTCCAAAAACCTTCGAGCATTACCCCCAAAGTAGAAAATGTATTGTAAGTTTTCGCAACCCGAGGCTGCAGGTGTAGTTTGGGACACCGAAGAAACAGACATTCTTATAAAAAAATTACTTTTTATTTATGACTGATCAATTTATGATTAATTCAAGTTTAATAACCGGGGGAGCAACCCTAATAAGTGTCTATTTTATAATCTTATAAGCTTAAAGTGGGAAACTAAATAGATCCGATTACAGATCACTTGTCGGCTTTTTCCTAAGCTGCTACAGTCCTCTTCAAAATTGCTTCGCTTTTATTTCCACTTCCAGGGTTTAAATAGCATTAACATAAACATAAAATCAAGTTATCTCAACGGAAGGTGGTTTTATACTCAAAGAATTTCTCCAAGAGGATTAATAGAAATATCACGGATAGAACCCATCACAAAATTTTAAAAAAGCAAGAAAAAACATTAAAGATGGACCTTATGAATATGCATTTCAAACTATGATAAGAATTTATATAATAGCTATATCAGTTATAAGACTACATTTCATCGAAATTATAATGCATCTGGCAGATCAAGTAGTACTAATTTGCAATTAGACATTTTTAAAGTCATTATGGTATTGGAAATTTGTTGTACACTTTCTTTCAAATCATGTCAATAATAATGGCATTACTGATATAATTTTTATTAAATAATATTAAAATCATCCTTATAGACACAAGTACATTAAAATGCGAATCCACTTAATTGCATATAATGTGAGAGATAAATATCCTTCAATTTAAGTTATACACCTCGCTTACTTTTTAAACTTTTCTGTTTTTTTTTTCTTTTTATTTACAAATTGCTTCTTTAAAATATTAATGCTTATAAATTAATAATAAGAATAATTCGGTAATTTAAATATATGATAAAGTAAGAAAAAAAATGTCTATAAAATAATAATATTTGCAAAAAAAAAAGTAAGAGAAAAAAATGAATTTTGAGAGTAAAAAGCTTCGATTTAACATCAAATAATCGATGTTTCTTTCAAAGATTCTTTAAAAAAGTTCTTGTGACAACATTACTGGTATTATTCAATTTCCCGTTTCAGTTTGGAGAATGAAAACAAAGTAAATATCATTTTCTCTCCCTACTTCTCTCTCGATATATTATCATAATACCAAAAGGAGATATTAGCTGTCCTCTTTGTCTATTGCATAAAAAATAAGACAAGAAACGAAACTGCGTTCAAATATATTTTACTTGAATGCTTAGAAAAACGTGCGCGAAAAATAAAACTATTGTCTTGTTCGTCATACATATTTCTACCTTTACCTTAAAACTATTAAAACTTATTTATGTACAAGACAAAAAAAATTATTTCATAAACAAAGAAAGAGAAATTTATGTTTCAACAAAACCAGATTAACACAAAATTGTAAATTGCAATAACATTATTTCAAAAAATTTTTAAAGTTCACGGTCAAAAGTGAACACAGTTGTGAATATTACATAAATATGTTTTGAGGAATATATAAACTTCCTTTGTTGCTGCAATAGAAATTTAAGCAAATACGTATGGGGTGTTACACTATTAGTTTATAAATTTCGTTATTATAAGTTAACAGCTGTTTTAATTACTATTGAATTAAATATTTCGTTCCCATATGAAAGAACTATTAAATAGTTCCTATATGAAAGAACTATTAAATAGTTCTTATGTGAAAGAACTATTAAATAGTTCCTATATAAAAGAACTATTAAATAGTTCTTATGTGAAAGAACTATTAAATAGTTACTATATGAAAGAGCTTTTGATAGTAACTTTAGAACACACAAAGAATTTTAGAAAAGAATAAAAACCGTAGAATAGTTAAGTGTTTAGCTAGAATATTTTTAGCGTCTGTATTTTATTTCAATACTGAAATTTTACGAGCCATTTCACTTGTAAAAAAGGAAAATGGACTCAGTACAGAAAGCGGAAGTGTTAATGATAAATTTAGAATGAAGGACAGTACCAGAAGAGAATACTTACTATCTCATTATTCTTAATTTACATCCGATACATTTTCGAAATATATATACTATATTCTCCCTACTTCCGCTAAAAAAATCTTAAATACATCATTTTTAGTTTTTAAATCGTATTTATGCTTCATTAGTTTCAATATTTCACAGTTTAAAATGTTCTTTTAAAATCTGTCAGTAGTCTTTATGCTGAGTATTATTCTTACAAATTAACCATCCGTTTAGACTAGACGAGTTTTTGTCAGTTACTTTCAAAAAACACAATAATGGAAAGATCTAATCCAGTGTTTCCCAAAGTACGATACTCGTATCTCCAGGGGTACGGGAAGAGTTTGGTGGGGGTACGCGTCGCACCGGAGATTGGTGGGAACATGCGCTGCAACGTGCTTATCTGCGCCTAATTCTACGTTCTCATGAAACAAGTCAAAACAATTGATTAATTTTACTTCTCTTTCAATTCCTACTATTAGCTCACTCTCTCCCTTAATATATTTATTTATTTATATATCTTCTTCAAATTTTCAATCGTTAATAAAATACTTTCTATTTATCCATTCAAAGTAGGAATTCACTTGAAATTTTTTTTTTTTTATGTTACTTGTTTCTGATTATTTTGTGTGCGTCGTAAAAAAAGAAAAAACGTTTATATATTTTAAATGTTGTTAAGATATATCCATTTTTTTACGAGGGATACTCAGCGTTACGCAAATTATAGAAGGGGTACACAGGTGCCAAAATTTTGGGAAACTCTGATCTTGTCGATTGACACAAAATACATTGTGTTCAATTTCAAACACACATTAGAACTTTTTCAAGTAGATATTTAAGTGGAAAAAAAAGTCAACTTAATAGAATCTAATTATATTTTTCAATGTAGGATGATTTTGACGACATTATTAAATACTAAACTTCAAATAAGGAATAATTCTAACCTATTTTTTTATTTGTTTAGCTTTTCATTTCAAAAATCTCATCCTTTAATTGTCACACATAAATCAGGAATTGGAATTCTTAAGAAACCCACGCAAATAAAAGCATTTTTCCAAATAAATCGTCTGCTAAAACAATAGAAGGTTTTCCAGGAGTAGGTTTATTACTCTTCATTTCGAATACTGAATTGTTCTCCTGCACTTTAATACTTGACATAAAACATAATTCTTAATGTTTTTATGTTAATGCATTCTATATTTATTTTTCTTTGCACTATGGGAACAAAGAAGGAGTAATTGGACTTTTATATTTCGTTCGTTAATACACCACTCGATTTATGATTCTAAATTCCCGCCGTTTACGGAATCATAAATCATTACACTATTCATTATAGTACAATAACCTGGTAGACACATAAAATAAAATTCGTTCTTTTTTTTTAAAAACATTTTGGTATATATGTCAGTTCAACATTGCATTGAAAAAAAATTTAAAATTGCGTACAGGTACATAATAAATTTCATCAAATTTTAAAGCCATATCTGTTTGTTCTTGCTCATAGATATACCTGAAATTGGTCTTTATTCTAATATTTTATTGTTTGATGTCAGGATAGACTGCAACAAATCTCTAGAGGAATGTAAATGCAGTGGCGTAGTGGAGAATATTAGCGCACACCTGCAAAGTCAGGCTTTGGGCCTCCTAGAATCCTGCCCTCCCCCCGCGTGATGCGGGTTTGCGGAGGTGTACGTTACGCCACTGGCCCTACCTTCTTATCGCCGAGGACCGGTCAACGTTATATAGTTTGGGGGTGTTGAGGGTGGGACGCGTATTTAACCGCTTCCCTCACGTATTTTTTTGAAAAAGTTGCAAAAAATCATCACATTTTTTTTATTTTATCATTAAATACAAGGAAAAGAACCAAAACAAACGATGCAAGTTTTGAGTAGAATTTTTAATTTTTTGCAGGTGTAAAAGCATTTAGTTTTAACATTAGTTCACTATCCCGAGTTATTTCGGGCAACTGGAAAAAAGTAATTTTTGTATGACAGTTTTTGAAACAAGGAACAACACAAAGTGATACCTGACATTCTGTACAGTGGTATCTCTCTCTCTGGTCTCTTTTCTTACTGGCTTACCTCTTTACGGGGTCTCTTTTACGAGAGAACAGAGTACACTGTCTCGTTGGATTCGATTTTTTTTTTTCAGTAGCAGGAATAACATCTGGAAAATGCCTAGATGTTAACCTGAGTGGGGAAGGACTAATGCTGGGTCTTTTTTCCTGATGCGGTTAAAATCTCGTCACAATGATTTTCTGAAATTATTTTTCAATCACTTCCATTCTAAATTGTTTAGGTGATCGTGAACCTCTGATTTACAGTACAAAATAGGCTACATACAAAAGAACCACTTCCACTATTTAAATGTCCACCATAATCACTCTCTGAAAAATCATGACTTTCGCTATCTTGCATCATCACCATTATTTTACTTTTTTTCAGCGGAACTATCCTTTTTTAGACATTACTCTCTAATCCACAAGCCGACGTGTACTATACAAGAGGGAAAACAACTGACCAGTCCTGCCAAAAGATCCACGAAATCAACAAAACTTTGCAAACTGCCAATCAAAGCTGAATATTTCCTTTCATTTCCTCCAGGCTGAGTAAAACCGTGATAAAACGAATCGTACTGACAAATTCTGCTTCGTTCGAGTTTTCTCGGGATAATAATTAACTGCAATATATACGAACCCGAGATAACTCGGGATAATCAGGCAAGCGGTTAAATATGCCTTTAGAATGAAATACAGTTTCACCAAAAAATGAATATATAGTGATTTAACATGGAATATAAGGTGATTTCCGTGGAAAGTCACACAAACACGAGAGAAATACACCACAATAAATAAAATGGAAATAAGTTCCTAGGACGGCCCGGTACCATTGGATCTACAGATCGGGACCAGTCCGTGGCCCGGGGGGTGGGAACCACGGCTCTGCATTTTGAGAGATGAAATTCTTTTTAAAGAAATAATAGCAACCGTAAAATCCGGCGTATAACGCGCACTTTGAATACACAAAATAAGATCGAAATTTACGGGTGAGAGTTGTACGCCGGGTATAAAAAGGAGGGCTTCAAAATATTTTTAAAAAATGTGCATAAAAAAATTAGATTTCTACATACTTCGAAATATTATTAATTTAAAAGACTTGACATTCTTAATGAACTTGAAAGGTTGTAGTTCTAAAAGTTGCAAAAGCGGAGGAAAATACCTCGAATAAATCGCTTCTAAACATAACAGCATTGCATACGTACATTTAGGTTTCTTTATAAAAAAAAGGGGGGGCAGGGGGTACACGTTATACAGCGAATGTACCTAAAAATTAAAAATTACATCTTGAAAGTATGGATGCGCGTTATAAACCAGATTTTAAGGTACTTTTTCTAAAATTTAAAAATGAAATTGTGGTATATTGAGTGTATCCAATGGAAAACTCTTCAATGCAGCCTTATTTGATCAAAAACATAGACTGCTTTGCTATGGCTCAAAAACGTTATCCTCTTCGATTGATATTTTCCAACATCTTTTTTCCCACTGAACTTAACAATCAAAAGTTTAAAAGAAACACCGCATTTTATCAATGGTCAATGAATAAAAATAGCCACTTATTGGATTCCGAAGGCCATGTAAAGAGTTTTTCTAAAAATATTCGTGAAACCACCAGTTAACCACCGAGAATGGAGAGAAATTCCATAAATACATGACTAATCGCAAAGGAAAAAAGAAGGAACTTCGTGGCTGATTTACGAAACCCTGGTATTGCGTCACGAGCACTCCTGACCTTAGCTATTAATGCCCAGTTTAAATAGAAGAGAGAAAATATATGAAGGAAGGAACCATTATTCCGCATGTCATCTTTATTATATTGCCGGAAACGCCCTTGGCATTTTCATTGAAGTGACCTTCACCGGCCAACAAAACTTTGACATCATCGTCCACGGACATTAAGTACTTAGACGAGCTGTATTAACTATCAAACAGCAATTTTGGAATAGACATTACGGCTATGTCACCAAATTAGAATTTTTTAAAGGTCTATTCGGAATAATTTGCGAAATAACTTTTTTGGACTTCAGAAAAACGCATAAAAGATATCGTTCTCAGCAAAGGATCTCTGTTGTAAAATACAAGTGGTGAATATTTTGATGATCTTTTGTAGAAAAAAATAAAATAACAGGCAATAGAATATGTTTCATACTCATCTGATTTTCGAAATAAATTTGCCAGTAGCATGTGTGTGAAAAAGAAAAAATATTTTCTTAGAAAATAAGTACAAAAAACGTTATGGTACAAAAAAAATTTTTAACAATATGATAAAGAATTTTTTTTTTAATAAAACGATTTAAAAAAAAAAATTCCTTACTTTCGATTTTTAGAACAGAATAGCATCTCTCAAGGTGACTGATAACGTTCGGAACCGGGATTTTTTGAAAAAGCCTATAAATGAATATTTTTTTATACATCTGTTGTCAGTTGAATTAAAATATACATATAAAATTGTTTCGGAAATATTATTACAATAAAAAATTATTCAAATGCAATTCTAGGCAAATAATGATTACATATTTTAAAAACATTCTGCTTTTATTAAAAAATGTTTCTTTAATAATACTATTTTTCCTTATATATAGCTGAGAATTCTGGAAAGATTCTGAACTAGAATTCTTGAAATATATAACATTAGAGTGGATGTATTCCTATTTTAATACATCAGAATAGAGAAATTTTAACAAAAATAAGCACCTATTGTATTTCAAATAATCAAACTCTGAAAATAATCTTAATTTTTCAAAAATTCAGGCAAAATATTGTTATTATAGAAGCATTTTTCATAAAAGAAGAATTTTTTTTTGTGTCATTCTTTCTTCATCTTTTTTTGCCAAAAAATACCATTTAAATAATTTTTTTCTGTAATATGTAATTTTATATGCATGCTCTAGTTCAACTGACAATAATTATCAAAGAACTATTCACTTATTCGCTTTTCCAAAATCACGGTTTTGTGTATTAAGTCAGTCAGTCGCCATAATAATTAAAAAATTTATTTATCATAATAAATACAATTCATTAATACAATAGTATATAAATATTCCCTTATTTTTACTAAAGGTATCCGACTACTTACGACAACTTTTTTTTAAAAAATTGGAGATATGAGGGATTTTTTCTGGTTTTTAGATATGTTTAGTACATTTTAAGAAAAATATGCTAAAATTAAGAAGAGAAAAAGAAATTTTTATTACTAAAATGGAAAAAAAAGGGTAAAAATTTACAAAAAATAACATAAACGGGTTCCATTTTGTACCAAAAATTTATGAACAAATTTTCAAATTTTCAATTCTGATGTTTGCTGTGTTATTCGTTTTTGAAATGATCTTCAGGATAAGGGATATTTTAATTTTTGCAAAAACTAGAGCACTTTATCTTAGTCATTATATGAAATTGCTTTAAGAAAACAGTGTTTATATTTACATAAGGGACTGTAAATTTCGAAATAAAAAAAAACGGTGGTTGATAAATCAGAATGCTAGAACACTTCTACTATTGTACAGAACATACACAAAAAATTTCAGTCATTTATTTTCAAAACTTTTTTAGCAATCACTGTCTCCATTTGAGAATTTTCAAAAAAACATTTCGTGTTGTAATGGCATCTGCTTTTCATTGGCGTTGCTAGCTCTGATGGGGCCCTATATCAAAATTCATTCGGGAGCCTTTTTTAGATATAAGAGCCCTGTTAGTGGGACTTAGTTACACCTGTTGGGGCCCCTGGAGCTGGGGGGCTCCGTATCATTGATACGGCTGATACGGCGGTAGCTACGCCCTTGCTGCTTTAACTAAAACACTTGTAGTTTTTGTTCTAGTGAACGGAAAATAATAAACTTGGTATTTTTATAATGTTAGTAAAATTATCTTTAAAATAAAATCATAATTTTGTCAAAATTTGCAATTTTAAGGTACTCGGATACCTAAATGGAATTTTAAGAAATTGCACATTTTTTTGTGCCAAAAAGTTTTTAATAAAGAAAATAAGATCTCCACAAAAACCCATCACTAGTGAAGAGTTATATAAAGACTGGTATTTGTAAATAGAATGAATATACTTTTAAAAACTACAATTAGAATTACTAAACTGGACGAATATCCAACAATTTTAAAAATGTGTTGCGCAAAACAGAGAATTGGCAACCTAATTCATTATGCCCATGTTCCAAGACTATCGCAACAGAGAGAGAGAGAGAGAGAGTTAATGGAATCGATAATAGAGCAGACACCAGAATACCAAATCACAAACATTCCCATTTCCAGTAAGATGTTATCAATACAGAGCGACATGCTTGAATAAAAATTACACCTGACAATCATCAGAACTGCATTGTTATACGCTATAATCCAATACACGCCGATTAATCTTTTTCCTTCACGAGCTAAAATAGCCTATTATTTCAATAGATTTCGCAGCTTTCAGCGTAAAATGGGAAGTTACAATACACTTATTAAGTACCTCTAATAACACGTTTGAATTCCCGCCAATCAGAAAAATTCATACAATTAAATAGCTTCGAAACATTTGCAATTACGAAATAATGTACATCAATGGTGACGGGCCTTTTACATGCCCTTGTGAAAACAATTTACTATTAATGCACACTGAATTCATAATACGCGTTATCGCATTTTTTCCCCCTGCAGAAAATCATATAAAAATTCATTACAGTAGAATTTTATTGAAAAAATTAAATGATATTTTTTTAAATACGGTCCTTCCGATTTTCCTGTACACTACTTCTATGCTATCAATATTAGTAATAATGGCCTTTAAAATACAGTGCATCATGAAAAGGTAAACATTTTTCAACTCCTACTATTAGTTCTCTCTCTCTCTATTTATATATATATATCTTGTTCAAATTTTCAATCGTTAATAAAATACCTTCTTTCATCCATTCGAGTTCAAATACATTTTTAAACTTGTAGTGGATGACACTTTTTTCAAATATTAATTCATTAATTAAATTTTATTTTTAATTTTAAATTTATTCTGCGTTATTTCTACATTAGTTACAACTAGCTGCAACAGATGGCGCCAGTACATTTTTCTAACGAAGTAGGAATTGACTTTAAAAAATTTTTTACATCACTTGTTTGAAAAACTTCAATTTTAAATGTTGGAAGCGTTTATTTCTATCTTCTTTTAAACCAGTGATTCCCAAAGTGGTCCATATAGACCCCCAGGGGTCTATGATGACCAGCAAGGGGTCCATGCTAGCGAAAAAATAATTTGGGGGTCCATGAAGTGTAAATGGGGGTCTATGATTGTGACTCTCATTAAACCAGATCGCGACTTTAGTTTTTTTTTTTAATTTGATCTAGTGGAAACCAAATTCTGCCAATTTAACTGATTTATTTACTAAAATTAGTGAGGTTAATTTGTGGTTACTTGGTGATAGCATAAGTTTTATTAAAGCAAGGACCATTTCAGCATTTCTTTCCAGAATGGTGAAATAGATTTCTTTAGTTTACTAAAGAAGTATAATGATGGGCATCGCAAATTTTCTCAATTTGTCACAGACAATCTGTCAGGACATTTTACCCTACATTCAACATTTAAATACCCTTTACTCAGATTTTGAAACTAGGTTTGAGATTGCTTTTTTTATAGTAATAAAAACATAGTAGACAATGAATTCATATAGTCCCATATTGAAAAAAGTCATTACAATAGGAACTGATCAGAATAGGCCCTAACAAAGATCTTAAAATAAAGTTTAGAAATGGATGTCAGCAATTTTGGCCTTTAAAAGATATACTTGTTATTTGTGGCGAATTATGGAATATCGTGAGAAAAAGTTTTTAATTGCTTTTCCTAATGAGAGGGAGTTTCATTGAATTTGCCTATCTCAAAAACAAAAAAACTGGACCTTTATTAACAAAGGAGATTTAGGGTTAATCCTGATTAGATTGATGTATTAAATGTTGAAAATTTATTATTGAAGTAGAGATTTCTCTCTCTCCTTAAAAGCATTTGTTTGTTGTTCAGTTATTTTAAGTATTAATTTAATTTAATTCATTAACATGTGCTTCTTAAGTTTTAAACGCTATACTTCCCTACAGTTAGAAATTCTTTTAAAGTAGGTTGTAGTACCAGCTGCTAAAAAGACATTTAAGTTGATAAATTTGCAAAAATTCAATATTAGGTAAACAGGGGTCTACCTGAAACCGAAAAGCATGGCAAGGGGTCTATGAGACAAAAAAGTTTGGGAACCTCTGTTTTTTAAACCATACGAAAATGTTAGCGAACCAAGCCCATGATTGCTGAAGCAAAGGAAGGAATAAATTTAGCTAGTTACGACTCATCAAGCAATCCCTTTTAAAAAGATGTAGAGCCTGCTTTCGTGTAGTAGGCAAACACTTCGAACATTTAATCCATTAAAGCAGGAGGTGGGGCAACATGTTTTGGCTCACGTGCCACAATGTGGGAGCTGAAGATACCGGAGGACCGCCCCTTTTTTAAATGATCGCATTCACTATAAAAATAACAAATATAAAATAAAATCATTAGCAGTTTTATTCAATTTTTTCATCGTGCTAATTGCATATTATCTATAGCTGCACATGCATATTTAATTTTAGAATCAGTTTAATGAGACAAATGTACCCTATATTATACTTTCCTACAATTTTTTTGAAATCAGGATAGAGATTGCTTGTTTAAATTCTCATCACAACCTGCAAGTTAATGTCATCTCGTTGTATTTGCATCTATATTTACTTTTGTTGATCTTCATGCAAGGAAAATTTTGCTCACAAATGTATATTAGCTAAAAGATGAAGAAATCAGATAATCATCCCTTAGCCAAGTGATATGGAATTTTTTTTTAATTTTTCCCGGAGCTGATATGACACCGGCTTTACCCCCATGACGTTGAATTTCAGGACACCCTGTATATATATACGTGAGGCATTTTACAAATTCTTCTTCTTCTTCAATGGCTAGACAGCCCTGGGTGAGTCCTGGCCTTCTACAGAAGTTTTCTCCGGGCATCTCTACTTTTGGCAACTATTTTCCAGTTTTTGACCTTTAAAATATTTAGGTCTTTATTGACACATTCAATCCATCTTAAAGGGGGTCTGCCCTGAAGTCTATTTCCCATGGGTTTTGCCAAAAAGATTTTCTTGCAGCAACGATCTTCATTCATTCTAGCCCGACGACCAGCCCATTTAAGTGTCGACAATTTGACAAATTTTACAATATCAGGTTGTAAATTTTGTAGAGTTCTAAGTTAGATCTTCTTCTCCATGATCCATTCACTTGGACCCCACCAAGAATGCAGCGTAAGACCTTTCACTCGAAAATTACAAAAGCTTCCTCATCACGTAAAGTCAATGGCCAAGTCTCTGATGCATAGGTCAGGACAGATTTTATAAGACTTTTGTAAAGAAGCAATTTAGTTTTTTTGAGAAAACTGGATTTTAAATAGTTCTTCAAGACATAAAAACATCTATTTGCAGCAATAATTCTTTTATAAATTTCTGGGATTTCACAAATTATACATATTAATTTTCAAGGCAAGAACAAATTAGCATATTAATTTTTCAATTTTTACTAATAGATTATCTCTGGCAAAAAAATTTAAAATAAAATAAATAAAATTTAAATTAAGAACATGTTATTAAAAAAAAGAGACTTCTAGAATCCCCATTTTTATTAATACTCAGGATTTTATCTATTTCCTCCTTATTGTATACTTAGTACAATTACACACATTAATTTTAATAACACCCATAAAAAAATTTAAAACATTTTGTCTGTATATATATATATATATATATATATACTATTACTAGAAATATTATTATCCCACAAAGATCGTTATGAAACATATCAGAAAGGGGGAAATATATGTTAACAAAAAATACGTTTTTTTTTCAAAAGTTTTAAGGATTTTATATGGAACGGTGTAGAACAGCACTGAAAAATATTATTTCTCTTTTAATTTTCTTATTGTTCTATATTTTACAAGGCAAGAAAAATTTAATGCAATAAATTTATTCAATACTGATTAAAATGCATTAATTAAAAAGAATAAAATAGGAAAAATCGATTATGAAAAGTTGGAAAAATACAAATTTTGTATTAAAATAACAGGATAAAACGAAAGAGCAAATGCAAAAACGGAAACACAAGAGGATAAAAAAACTGCGGTTGTATTTAAAATGCTTACTCAATGTTATGTATACCGTAACAATTGATTCCAGCTATCGGATAAGTCTGATTTCTTAATTTTTTAATTATTTTTCCGCATCTTATGAAGAAAAATTAAGTTAATTATAAAAATGAAGATTTTATGCGTTTATTTTTTTAATCCATGGATTCATTAAAATGTGTTAAGAATTTTCTAAAACAAAATTATAAGAGAGTTTAATTTATATTTTTTTTACCTATGTCTAGTAAAATTTTGAAATTTAAACTCAAAATATTTTACGAACGACTAAACATTTTCAAGAATTACCAATAAAAATCCGATCCAAAATAAAACAAAATACGCAAAAATTGCCTTACATGCCATTTTTGTTTGAATAATTACGTTTACCATTTTAATGAATGTTCACATATAATATTAAAACTAATTTTATAGGGATAACACTTTATAAAATTATTGAGTGATAAATCCGTTATAAGGTCACGTTGTCAGAAAGGACGAAGACCGCACCACTAAAAAAGTCTTCAATGCCCAACCAATTGGCACACGGGCAGGCCAAATCTTAGACGGATTAATGGCCTAGAAAAATATCTCCTAGTTTTGAGAACTAAGGATTGGAGAATACTAGCAGGAAGGAGGTTAGCCTGGAAACGGATTCTTGAGAGGGCCAAGGCCCATCCTGGGCTGTCGAGACACTGAGGAAGGAAGGAAATTTGTTATAATATAAAATAATTTTTATATGATAACGTTAATTCGTTATAATAATAATAAGCAATTTTAGAAACAGATGTTTAATATAACTTAATATGAAGTTTTGGACCTAATTTGAAATATTTTTCACAGAAAAAATTTTAGCATTCATAAAAAATTTGCAACTTTTTAAAATAGGTATAAACCAAACATTTTTTCAAAATATAAAATGTAAGTTGAGACAATACTAAATTTTAGTAATGTAACGATGTAAATTATATTTTCTGCTGGCAAAAATTCATAGCGCTAGACAATGAACTTTTCATTACTTAACTTTTGGATGAAAGTTGCAAATTTAATTGCTGACCGATGGTCAACATATTACAACAACCAATAGAACTTTAATTCAATCATATAATCGAAATGTTATTTTTTGCGATAGTAGTGCAGTATACTTAATTTCATTAAATGTCGGTTGAGGTCACGAAAGAGTCTATAGATTAATATGGTTCGGGAAGCGCTATTCAAGATAAGTTATGAGCGATTCCACTCATAATGAGGCTGCTTTACTTAAAATGAGTTTCAACAACGCTTGTTTTATGTACAGTTTTAATGTTTACCGCTTTGTAACGTGATTTCAATTGTAGACAAACCAATCATTTTTTCGAGTACCGTAAAATCCGGCGTATAATGCACACCTATACTTTCAATCAGAAATGTATGTCTTATGTTTTAAAGTCATTTATTGGAGGTATTATTCCGAGCTTTAAAAAAAAGTGTACTTTTAGAGCTACAACCCTTATAAAGTTCATAAGGAATGTCATTTCTTTTAAAGAAACACCATAAATATATTCAAAAACCACTTGGGCAGCACTAGACTGAAAGCGAAAAAAAAAACACCTTTACTTTAAAAATATATACAGTTATAAACATATGAATGCTCTTATATTTGAAAACGACCTTTCGAAAGATATAATTCAAACATTTGTAATTTATCACATGAAGACTGGCCAGCAAATTTCGAACACATTTCCATTCAAATTTTGAAGAAAAAAGTATTTCAGGTTCATACACCTTCTCAGTAGAAATGATTAATGAGAGTCATTTACCACTTACACGCTTGAGAAGTTGCCAAGCAACACAAATTACAAACCAAAATATTCCAAACAATCATTAAATGAATTTAGACTCGAAATTAGGATAGAACTTAAAAGCCTTTCTGAAATGATTCCAAGTAAATCTGATGTCTCTACTATTTTGTGCAACATACAGGGTTAGCAAGAAATAAGTTGCCCACTTCAGAGGGCTCTAGAATCCGTCCTATTGATCCAAATGACACATAATTTGAACCACAGATAATTCAAATGATGCGCATAACATTTATTAAATAAAAAATAGTACAAATTTTCGCTGGTAGGTGGCGCTGTAATACACGTAGCCATATTTAATATGTTTTAAAAAGGTGCGTCAAAAATATAAAGTAACATTAATAAATCTGCTCAATATGACACCCTTCATGTTCAACAATGTGCTGTAATCGCAGAATCATATTTTCAACAGCTGACCTGAGTAAATCTGCCGGAATATCTAAAACATAGCGTCGAATGCTGTCCTTCAGATCTGGCATTGATGGCCTTTGATGGTAGATATTGTCCTTCAGATAACCTTACAACCAAAAGTCGCAGGGGTTATATCCGGCGAACAAGGAGGCCATGTTGTTGAGAAATGACGGCTGATCCCCCGTGCATCTGTGAAATGCTGTTTTAGGAAACCAATAACACGGCGAGCAATGTGTGGAGGGTCACCATCCTGCATGAAAGTTGTATCTTGAAGGCATCCACGATTTTGAAGTTCTGGGATTATAAAATTCCTCAGCATATCATGGAACTGTTTTCCTGTGACGGAACAGGTTTGGATTCTATTTGGTTTTATCTCTTCAAAAAAAAAAAAACAAAAAGGTTTAATGAGAAAAGTAGCTGTGAAACCACACCATACTGTCACTTTTTTAGGATGCTTGTGTTTTTCCTGGATAGCGCGAGCATTTTCCGCTGCCCAAATCCGATAATTGTAGGTGTTAACTTAGCCATCCAGGCAAAAGTGGGCTTCGTCACTCCACAGAATGTTCCAAGTGACGTCAACCACCATTCGAGTAAGGAACTGAAGTGCAAAAATTTTATGAACCTCTGGGTCCCCGTTCTTCAATTGATGCACAGTCTTGATTTTTTAGTGATAGAAATGTAAAATCCACCGTAAGATTTTTCGCACAGTGGAATACGGCATATTAAATATACGGGATACAACTGGCCCACTCAAACTACCATCCGGAGACTGACTGCTGGCTTCAACGACCGCAGTAGCCACATTTTCGATGCTAGAAGACGGGATATGTTTTCGTCCTCTACCTTTAAGAATGCCAAGTTGTCCAGTTGTTTCAAATTTCTGTAATCTTGCGTGGGGCATATGGAGACACTGGATCTCTTCATATTCGCTTAATACGGCAGAATTCTTTCACAACTGCAACGGTGTTCTTCTGGTTCTGGTAGAACAATTTTACTAATATCGCTTTTTCTTTCAACGTAAGCATGATGAGCATACAGAGAAGCAATACTTCTCTAGCAGAATCCGCCTGTCTTTTATCCAAAGAATAATGCTAATAGGCATGCGCTGAAACACAAATGCTGCTTCTGATTTTGAATATATGAAAATAAGTACCATTTGTATCATATTGAGCAGTTTTTTTAATGTTACTTTATATTTTTGACGCATATTTTTAAAACATATTAAATAAGGCTACGCGTATTACAGCGCCATCTACAGGAGAAAATTTGTACTGGATTTTTTATTTAATAAATGGCAAGCGCATTATTTTAATTATCAGTAGTTATACCGCATTATTATCACAAACTATTTTACATAGCATATTAAAAATAAGTAAAATTCTTTTAAGCTTATTTCATTGTTAGTGCGCCGTTAAATTTTAAAATTGTTAAAAGTGTACCGCAACAAAGCACAAAAAAAAGTTTAGAATAACTGTACTAAAGACAAAAATGGACAGCTTTGAACTAGAGCAAAAACGGAAGCGTGTGGCCTCTTGGACTATCAATTTCGAACTTCATAATAAAATTCTCAATATATATATTTGCCATACATAAATCCCTTCATTTCTTACAATATACAGGGTTATCAGAAATGAATGACCCGATTACAAAATTTAATAATTCCAAGATGAATAAACAGAAAATAATGATTAAGATGTCATTTGTGAAGATAAAATATGGAATTTCTTTCGTACGTAACGTTTCTTGACGCTGAATAAAATTTGTTTTCACAAATATTCAATGTGACTCCCTTTAGTCACCCGTATAATATCATTGCGAACCTGATCACCCTGAACTTTTGCTTTTATACAGGCACCCACTTTCCTGGAACTGTTTATACCCGGGGTGGGCATTAAGTAGATCCCGATCGACCAGTGGACCCCCAAGACATTTTGGAGTGACCGCCTTTGCAAAGAGCTATTGCGCGCATACTAAAAGAACATCAATGGAATAACGAAACCAGCTAGACTGGAGAAATGGCTTTTCACAATCGATGCAACAGACTTACCTGTGTGAATCTACGTTTTGAAAGATGAATGTATAAAGCCAGCATATTGTTCTCATTTCACAGACGACCACTTAGAATCCAGTGCAAGATTAGCAGTTAAAAGTTATATACCGAGAAATTCAAGATAAGCGGACAGTATACAGACTAAATCTTCTACTGACCATAACTACGAGTGAGTGAATATTATAAAGTCACACAATTCTGCTACACTAGGGATTTCAGCGGCGGACTTCGTAGTTTTGAACTATGGTCAAGTGGCGAGGACGACACCTGAGCTTGCATCCCCCCTCTCCTAACTTCCAACCACATCAACTGGAGGACATTAGAGCCTTGACATTTTTAAAGTGCATCGCTCCTTCTGCATAGGCGGGTCTTTAGCGGTACTAGGCTCGAGTCCATTACCTTGATCACTAGGCTACCAGGGTCATCTATAACTACGAGAAGTAACTTTTATTTATTAAGGTATTTTGAATTGCTTAATAGTAAATGCATCATGTGTGATATTATTAATTTTGTGGCTATTATTATTATGTTTGTATCTTGTGTTTTGCTTTAAACGTGGTTTAAAGCGTAAGTTTTTTTTATTGCAGTTATGTAGGTACTTATATATATTCTATATTTATTATTGTCATAATATAAATATTGTAGATCATCTATCTCAGTGATTCTCAAAGTGGTCTATATGGACCCCCAGGGGTCTATGACGACCTTCAAGGGTTCCACGGCAACGAAAAAATAATTTGGGGGTCTATGAAGTATTAATGGAGGTCTACGATGATGGCTCTCATTTAATCAGGTCATGACTTTAATTTTAAAAGAAAATTTAATTAGAACAATCGATTACTTATTTAACAAATATATTTTCTAAATTTAATGAGGTTAATTTGAAGTTCCTAGGCAACAGCATAAATTTTGTTAAAACGACCTTCATTTCGGCGTTTTTTTTGTCAGAATTAAGCTAAAGGAGTAAAAAATTAACGTTGAAAATTTTCGCAGTTTCTCAATTTATCACAGACAATCTGCCCGGAAAATGAAATTTTAACCTACGTTTAACATTTAAAAGCCCTTTATTCAGATTTTGAAACTAGATTTGAGAATGCTTTGATTATAGTGATACCACAGTAAGCAATGAATTCATACGGTCACATCGAAAAAGGAATGTCAAATTACGATAGGAATTTGATAGGAATAGACTCTAACGAAGATATTGAAATAAAGTTTAGAAACTGATATCAGCATTTTTGGCTTCAAAAAGATATTCCTATTTATCCCTAATAATGGAATATCTTGAGAAAGTTTTTAATTGCTTTTCCTAGTGACTTTCAGCAAGGTTGCCAAACTCTAGAAAAAAGAAAAAAGACTGGACACTACTAATCGATGAGATTTAGGGTTAAATCTGACAAGATTGATGCAAAATGTGGAAAAATTTTTATTGAAACACTCGATTCATCCCTCCCATTAAAAGCATTTGTTTGTTGTTCAGTTATTTTATGCGTTAATTAAATTTTAATTTCATTAATTAACATGTGCTTCATAAGTTTTAAACACTATACTTCACTACAGTTAGAAATTTAAATCTTTTAAAGTAAGTAGCCTATACCAGCTGTCAAAAACACATTTAAATTGATAAATTTGAAAAAAATCAGAATTAGAGGTAAGTAGGGGGTCTACGCCAAACCAAAAAACATGCCAAGGGGTGTCTATGAGACAAAAATGTTTGGGAACCTGTGATCTATCTCTTAGCTCAACACACCTATGCTACTCGATGGACCGCAACACCTTATAAAAGTTAGAAGTAGACTGCCATATATAAACGTCTGCCCACCCCTGGTTTATACCATCTTCTTATACTCTTAGATGTCGGTGTATTTCTATGGTACTTTCTCCGAAATTCACGCTAAACCGTGATTACAAACAGACTTTTTGCAAACGAGAACACACAAAACGCCTTCCCTCACTGCGAAGCCATTTCCACTTCTGTTCACAGTTACAACATTGCTGCCACCTATTTGACAAACACAATGTTACAAACTCAAAATTTCATATTTTATCTTTACAATGACACATTATTGATCATTTTCTATTTATTCATCTGGGAATTTTTTATTTTGTAATCGGGTCATTCATTTTTGACAACCCTGTATATATAAATGCTAATTCAATCAACAAAATAAAGGATATTTGATTGTCAACTGCAGTAAATTTTATTGAGCCTTTGTATCAGTTTTGACATTATCTTTCCACACACAGGATCTACTTAAAAAGCCCTTCATTTAACTCAAATATAAATATTAACTCTCTCAAAACACTTAATTTTTTTTCGTTTTAGATTAACTGGAATTTAGATTAACCGGGTTTTATTTGCTCAAAACAGTTAAACTATTTGAAAATTACAAGCATAAGTGAGAGCTATATTAACATCGCGATATAAAGCTACATGAGGGCTAATGGCGACGACCTCACAATTTTGAGCCATGATCAAGTGATGAGGACGACACCTGAGTTGGCAACCCCCTTTCAAAATTACCACACCACGTCAATGGGAAGACTTTGAGCCTCAACAGATTAAACGTGCATCAGTTCCTCTATAGGGCGGTTCTTCAGCGGCAATAGAGCTCGAGCACATGACAGGCTGGCCAGGAACTCGTGACCATGACCACTAGGCTACTGCAGCTTCTAAAGATTACGAGCAGTTTTAAGTTCATATAATTTACCGCATACAAAATTACACATTTCAAAAACATTATTTATCAGTTTGAAAAAAAATTATAAAACTCTTGAATTCAGGTATAACAAATAACCATTAAAGTCACTGCTTCGCAGGGCTTCGAACCGAAACCGAAAATAACAGTTATTTTGGTCTAAACGAAAACCGGAACTGAACCGGGAAAAAAATATCGGTTTATTTCGGTACGATATATCTTCGTTATTTTGTTACTGTAACTAATTTATAAATATTTTTTAATTCAACTCCATCCATATTATTGCCATCATTACTTGTACATTGTTTCTCGATTTCCTGTTTTGATGTACAACAGGTAATGCATAGTATTTTAGGTTTCTGGGAAGAGAATGAAATTACCTATTCGTTTTTATAAAAGATTTTAGGCCCAGAGGCCGAGTGGTAGAGTTTCGCGCTTCCACTCCACAGGTTTGGGGTTCTGTCCTGGGGCTGTGGGCAAGGCTGACTCAGCCTTTCATCGCTTCAGTGGGTCAATAAATGAGTACCAAGAGCTTGTTTGGGGACTAAACACTGGAGATTTTGCTTCAGACCTGATCGAGACATCTATCTGCTTATGCACCACAGCGCCCAAGGCCACGTATACTGAGTTGGGCACAGTAGGCTTTGGTCCTCATGGGCTGTTGAGCCACTGAGTTTAGTTTTATAAAAGATTGTAATGGTGGTTTTTTGGCTGCTCCAGCTACACAAGTTAGCGTTGAAAGGGCGTTTGCAGGTTTAAAATTTATTCTAAGAGACCACAGAATTAATCGCAGTGAAACCACGTTAGAAGATACATATGCTAAATAAATAATCATTTTATACATAATTATTGCAAGGCTAAAGGCACGATGTGAGCGTCAAGTGACGAGGGTACACATAATCGACAAAATTATATTTTTAGTACACATAAGAATACACATAAAATAAAACCATTCATTCGGAACTGAACCGAAAACCAAAAACCATTATTTTTGGCGGAACGAAAACTGGAACTGAGCCGATACATTTTTTTTTCGTTGAACCGGAATGAAAAAAATTAATGTTCGATGTCCTGTTATTTTGGTTGGATTTATAAAGGTCCATGAAGGCTTATACCACTTCAAAAATAAATTGAAGATACAAGTATAAGGCATTTTATCTCGTCCTCTAGAAAATCCTCCTCCTTCCTATTTTTCTTTGTTTTTTAATCCAACTCTAATAAGATTTAATTATCAATATTTCAAAATGGAGAAATTAATGAGAATCCAGATTATGTTGTGTAACATTCACAAGAATTTCAATAACAGAATGCAATTTTTTGTAAATCTATAACAAATTTTTATCAATAATATATGATATATTATAGCTTATTTCAGGTATCACGTAACGATTTTGCGTGTATTTGAATAGAAATGTGTTCTTAACTTTAACAATAAAACTAATGTTAATTAGTCGTGAAATTAAAAAAAAAATGCCTATCTAAAAGTATTTGATGATAGTTATCAAATGATCAAAGAATGTATTAGATATTCAATTTTGAAATAATTATTGTAAATAATCTTTTCAAGCCCATTTAGGGACATTGAAACTCAATTCAAAAATGTTTCACTGCAAAGTTCATTTCATTTTGAGTTTAATGCAACATATATTTATGCCATCAGATTCATCAAACAAAAATAAGTTGATGGAATCCAAATTAATTTTATAACGATTACTAAGACTTTAATTTTTATACAGTATATGAAGATTATTATTAATGTATTGAAAACATTATTCAACATTTTTTGATGAAGGTTAGGTTGCTTTAAATGCTCATATCTATTTCGCAATTATTCGAATTTTAGTTACAAAAAGAAATATAACTTCCCTATATAAGTGAATAAATTTGTAGTCTCTACATTCGTAATACATTTATTTACATGAAAAAATAGTATATAAGTTCATTTCGTTTAAATCTATAATAATCAAAGCATAACTTTATTACTATAACAAAAACAAACTTATAAAAACAAAAAGAAAATAATTTATGTTAACTTTTTTTTCCCTTCATCGCATATCAATTTCACCGCATTAAGTTCGAAATAAATTTAGGATATCAAAATAAATGGACATATAGTAAATAAGTAACAAAAAAATGATGCAATTTTAAATTTAAAAATGGTTAATTTACCATTGATAAAGTAAATAATAATTAAATTAATCAAATCATGTTGAATCATATTGCAAAACGATAAAATTTTCGAAATGCAATAGAAAATAAGTTTAAATTTTCATAATGCAATGTTAAATCGGAATGTAAAACGTTCTACGTATTGCTCTTAAAATGCTCTCGGTATTTATTTAATTATTACAAAATTAAGAAAATATATTACTAAATGCTGTACTTATAAGTACTGATCATATTTGAAATCAAAGAAATACCTAATATATAATTGCATAATTTATAGCTCAGATTATAGAATAATCGCAAATTAACAATTCGAAGCTAAGTTTGATATCGTCACATTCACACACACACACACATCAGATGGAAAAATAAATTCATGAATATTTACATAAAGAAAGATATCGAATATAAGAAATATAAAAAAAATAAAAAGTGTGTTTACAAATCTCATAAATATAACATCCAGTGCAATATTTTTACTGGATTAATAAGTAGAAATAAAAATTGTTATTACTCTCTTTTTCGTGCAATTTTTTAAAAAGAATAGTAAAATGTAAGAGATTTTCTTGCAGTTATGAGCAGAATTAGTGCAATTAATATATATATTTTAGCATTTTATATAATACCAAATACCTATCTTACCTTTAATTAAAATCGACGAAAACCCGTCGTTGCATTTTTTTTCAACGCCGAAATCTAATAATCAAATTTAAACATCGAGCTACGCACGATTCAACATGCAAGCGAAAGTCAACAGATGGACATGAAAATATAGAAAGGATGTTTTCCATCTCTTCCAAAAACAAACCCCTGCGGCGAAAACAAACTGCAGGTGATGTCGGAAAAAAAGGAAGAAAAAAGATACATCCCCACAGTATTTTTGCAAGAGATTTTCATTATTCCTGCAATGGAAAAGTATGCATTACCTTCATGGAAAAAGCAGATGTCTTTCTCGCAATTCTCAACATTAGCATCTCTTACGGTCCGGAAAAATTCATCTTCCGGTCCAATCGCGTTTCGGATTCATCTGAATTTTTTCAACGCATCTTGGTCTTCTTTGTCGGATGTTAACCGCCATGATTATGATCAATCCTCTTTCTACAGAGTTCTAAATTTAGAAACCTAAAATAGACTATGGCGCCATCTCCTGCTCGTAGTAGAAAATAGCTTAAATGCAACAGTCAAATTCGATCGACTAGTGCTGTCATCTAGCAGTAACAGTTGAAAATAATGCTTAAATAGTTATCGCATATGATATCAGGGAGAAAAATTTAATATTTCCTATTTAAGATGCAGTAAAAAAAGAATACGATTTTTTTTTGAAAAATACATATTTAAGCTTAATTATATTTCTCAATAAAATATGTTAAATAAATTTTTTAAATTGATAATGTTTTTTTTTTTCAAGAAATAATTTAGTGGATTAATTAATATTTTTTAAGAATAATTTTCACTATTTTGTTAGAGAATATATCACAAAAAAAAAATGCTTCTTCTTTAACATTGTTTAACTTATCCGAATAATCTTATACAATTATTAATTCGATAATTCAACCTCGATAATTATGTAAGTAACAATAAAAAAATTATGTTTCCGAAAACAAAATAGTAGTTTTTCCAAATAAATAACAGGGCGAAAAAGTAAAAATCTTACAAATTAAATTATTCAGTCTGAAAAAAATAAGAAAATAAGCACTTCAAATTTACAAAAGTGCAAACCACAAAACACTTGAATTCAAGAAATCATTGTTGGCTATCTTGAAATGCATTAAATCCAATTCATACATACTAAACATAAAAATGTCGAAATCTACTTGACAAGTCGTAAAACAACAAGGATTCCAAATAGTTTACAGTGAACACAAAAATACAACAAAAGAGTACATTTAAAAAATAATATGAAATTAAAGGTAATTTTGAGGAAAATAATGTAAAATGTGATGTAAAAATAAAAGGATTTTTTTTATAATTTTTTGACAGGTTTATTAAAAGGTACAGCTTTAATATTTTGAAAATGAGTAATGTTAAAAGCAGAGCATACAGTTAACATATGACATACAGTTAGATAACAAATACTCTTATTACACACAGGAAAGGAAAGAAAATACAAGAATGGAGGGCATGAAAAAAAAATTTTTAATCAGTCTTTTTTCAGTGTCGGGTATATTTTCGCACAATCCTTTTCAGAACTCCTATTTTTTAAGAAATATAAGCTTAATTCTTATCGAAACTTAGAAAAATTAAATTTTCATACCTACCCATAAAAATTAAACTTTCCGATGATTAGAAATTTTTCGAAATTACAGTAATTCTTAGAATATTGTGCTTGGTTTAGTATAAATAAAATTTGATTCTAAGCTTTTTATAAGAAATGTACGTAACAACAATTATTATTTACATCACTCATACAAATTCGATTAATTTAATCCAAACCTTATCATTATTAAGTCACGTTATGAGAACATCATTTTGTCACCCTCCTTATCAAGTAATTATAATTTCCTCGTCTTTGTTACCAATACTAATTAACGGGCTGTACAACAAGCGACGATAATAAAATAAAGATTACAAAGGGAAAAAATTAAAAGGTTACTATAATGCACACACTATGTTGAAGGAATTGCTAAATACAGTAAAGGTGAACATAAAAGTAAATAAAACGAATAGAAAACCAAACATTAACTAGAAGTAAAGGAATGCCAAGACGAATTAGAGGAAAGAAATGGCGAGATAGAGAATCAAATAGAGAAATTTAAATTTGAAAATGAACTCTAAGCAGGAGTCATCACCCCCCCCCCCCCAATAAAAACCTAGAAACAACACCTCAGAAAATCTAGAATGGATATTTAAAGGTCAATGCAAAAATATTTTTACTAAAAATAGTTTTAGTCTTTATCTTACTTTGTTTAAACGTCATATTCAAAGAGAAAATATTACACGAAAGCTTTGAGTGATTTACCTAATTGTTTTATTGCTAAATCATGCAGCTAGCTCAAATTGTAACTGGAGAAGTTAGAGATATTGCAGACAGTTATGACTATATCATAAATTTTCTTCTTAATCGATTTAAAACGACCCCAGAAAAATTTTAAAGCTTTTTGAAAACCATGTCAAAAGTTCAGAAATTATTTGGAATGATTTTGCATAAGAATATAAAAACTATTTTGCATGTGGACAACGAGATTGGAGGTAAAAAAACCTTTAAACAATTTTAAGAGAATTATCAGCAATAAAACTAAACGAATTGTTCCACCAGAGGTAAAATATCATTTCGTCCATGATTGGTCACAGTTAAAAATTCCAGACGAACTTATTACTACGAAAGGCGTGAATGAAAATTTGAGAAAGAGTATTAGAAATAGAGCTACATTTCCAACAGAAAACTAAGGAGACTGCAAAATGGAACCAGAAGTGATTTTGGGGGATACCATTGCTTCTCAGTAGAATTGTCGGTCTACGCGTACTAACGTCACTCTGGCCGCACCGGCATCCCTCAAACTTGCCACATTTCCTTCTTGTAACTACCTTTCACACAGCTTGTGCACTATGGAAGAGTCATTAGATGAGTTTAGACTTATAGACCAAAACCTGTCCTTCTCAGTTCAATCTTCTTAAAATAGTTTGTCTACTGGAACTGCTTCCATTGGCAGCGATCTGGTATTTTCAACTATTGTGCCTCTCAAGAAAAAAAAATTCTACAATGACTTCCCTGGGAAAAATAACGGCACAGATAATGCTCATTCTGTAAGTTCATTCTTTTGAACGTGTACCGGAGAGCTGCACATTTCACACAATTTGCATTACTTGGCCTAGATCTGCCTACTCTAGATTTTGCATAATTTTCTGGACACTTCTTGGTATCACATTTACAAAAAATTCAAGCACCCGAATCGGGATCGGGAGACGAAAAAATATCATGAACGGGGAGGGGAGGACAATATGAAAACGATAAGATGTTTTGACAAAACAATTACTTTTGATGAAGATATATTTTTGTTGAAATTTCATGTTCTTCATACGCGCATTTGATAATCTTCGAAACTACGCAAAGTATTTAAATTTGAAAGCATCGCAAAATATCTTCTACTCATGACCACATTGAAATCTTTAATCTTTTTTCAGGTAATGTCGTATACAAAAAAGCCCATCAAAAGTTAAAGGCTCATCTAAAGAAGTTTCAGCCACAGCAAAAATCCAATATGGTCATATATCATTTCCAATTTTTAGAAGTTTGGGTAGAGGAACTCCGTGCATCTACAATGGATCTATTTCCATGTCAGGGGAAAGGGCATGATAATGAAGATGCTGCAACTTTGCTTGAAAAGGTTGTGATCTTGTCCCCAGTTCCACTTATTTATGTCCTTCAGAAATCTATTTCCTTTGCAAATTTAAAATGAATTCCTCTTGAAGAATTCTTTCTTCTAACCAATGGTACGCAGCTAAGAATTCAGGCATGTCTGTTCAAAGCGGTATTGTTGGATCTTATTAGACAGCTATGAAAAGATTTAGAAGCGGGCATCTCTGCTGCTTGAAATTCACCCAGAGGGTGGAAACTTTTTCTCCGTGTATTTACTTGCTTCCTTCCTACCTCTCCTGCTCACCGTCTTGAATGCATTGGCGTCTCCTTGAGACAGCTGTCAGTTCAACAGGATTATGTCTGTGACTCTCTTTTGCAGTAAGGTCTTTTGGACATTCCTGCTCCAAGGGTATTGGAAACAATAATATGGCAAAAAGCATTTAGTTAAGGTTGAAGAATTGCTAACTATATTCGAAGACAGAAAATGATAGTTCAAGTGTCAAGAAAGATACTGAAAGAGAAATATTGGAACTTGATTGATATTATGATATTTTTGTTCTGTAGAGTTAAAAATGAGATAATTGTAAATTATATGGATACAGTCTTAATGAAAATTAAAAGTTATGGTTATTTAAAGTTGAAATGCAAAATATTAATGTGTTATGAACTCGGTTATGTATTAAAATATAAGTTATTTTAAGAGCAAATACCACTGGAGTTTTAAAAATACATTTTAAATATTTTGTTCGTAAAGAAAAATCAAACTTCGGTGGTGTTTATTCCACGTAGACCGCCTAATCTTAAAGAAACCTCACTCGAAATTTTTAGACAAAAAATAATAATAATAAATAAAAACTCACTTTTTTTTATTTTTAAACATAGGAAAAATCACATTTCGTTATGTTATTGATTCCTGATTCATTCAACTTTTTTTTGCTGGAAAATGCTTTCAAAAATTAATCATATTATAATACTTAATGAGTTTAACAATACATGCAAATGTAAAAAATGTAATATATCTAGAATTTTTCTAAATTTTAAGGGCATGACTCGGTACCTGGACATATATTTTTTAATCAAAATTGTTAATAACGATATTAACTTGATCTGTGTAAAAAAAGAGATGTTCCAAATTTCAGTTCTCTGTTATACTTTTAAATGAAAAATAGTCTTAAATTTCAGTTTCTGATAATATTTAAATATAATAGAGAATTCAAAATTTCGATTTAATATATTAGTGAGTAAACATTACTCGAAATAGTGAATCTGTGGCGGCCTCCAGTAAAGGACATATTTCCTGTTGAAGAACTAATGACTTCATTTCGTGTGGGAAAGTACCCAAATCAGGACACTACCGTCGCTTAGGTTCTAGGGCAAGTCAACTTTTGACTTCCCTTTATCCAGTCGAAACAGAAGTGACTGGCGCAGTTCCCGCGCCAATCTCCGGCTTTAAAGTCCACCGCACGAGGGGTGACAAGGACCAATGGCTGGTTATTAAACCCAGTTACTTCCAAACAGAAATGAATCCGCGTCACGTATCGCTTTTGAAGGCATGGATTTCCACCTTTAAAGAAACGAAAAGGGGAAACCCACACCTCCACGACGCTCAATGATACACCCTCAGACTCTGTATGAGATTGATTTCCAGATTCGCTTAGAATCTCTCAAATCTACTTTTAGACATTTCAAAGCTCCAGCATAACGAGCATCATGTTGCCAAAACGCAGACTTCACATCAGAAATGTGGCTTTACCCACCCCCACCTCATCAGTGGTGCTGCTCTTCAAATTCTTTATGTTCCAAAAAGAAATTTTTAACAGGTAATAAACTGGTTGTGTTTTCTTACAATTGTCGGTGGATTATTGTAAATTCATCCAATAAATAGAGATGGAAAAATCAAAGGATTGGGCTATTTATTTTAATTTGAAAATATTTTTAAAATCGTTATTTATAAATCTGCATAGCATATGCATTACTTTCATCGCCCTTTCTCAAAAATCTTTAGTTTTTTACGCGCCAAAGCAATTTGAGATATTCCGTAACAGTATTTTTTTTATGCGTCGCAACGAATGACCATCGAAAAACAAAGAATTAAGTAGGAAGAGTTTTCTTATAAGTGTATCGCTATTATTCAATATTGATTATATGAAATATATACATGCACACACACACACACATATATATAAATTTCGGAGCATTCATTTTTCAACCATAACTTTTTTCTTACATATCCGTATTTTGCAATATAAGTATATATATTAGTGTCAAATGTTTGTTATTTCTTGTATGAAATAAAGAAAGAAAGCCTGCTTAATTTTCAAAATGTATGAATATTTTGATACACCAAAAGAAATGATGCTCATTTTCACTTTTCGAGTTGAACAAGGAGATATCACGATGCTAGGTACAATATAAGGAAATAAAACTATCAAAAAATTCTTGACACTTGATTTCAAATTTGTAGTCTATAATACAGTTATATGCCTTTTGAAAACTTATAAGCGTCTCCCATCCCGTTTAACGAATCTGGGATTCTAAAATGTATAAAATTTTAATTTCTGTGAAAACTCTCGTATATTTTTGATAGAATAAAAATTGTTAGAATTATACTACTTAAACAATTATAAAGGGGAATTTACGTATACCATAAACGTTTACCAAATGACTTAAACTGACCATTGACTATTTTAGAACGAGATATTTTTTTGCCAGTTTATCTGAATCGAAATAGGTTAAAGTATTCTCCGTAATATGGAAAAACGGCTTTTATGAAACATTTTTTCGTTATCTATTTGTCAACCCTTTGCATAGCTCTTTCGATGCGAAATATAAGTAAAAGATTCAGCTTAAATCATCTATGAGAAAAGGCATTTCTCAGCTCTGATTAATTACATTTTTCATTTCCAAGAAGCACACATTCGGATTGAATATAAGGAAAAATGTACTCACATAAAATTTCCGTATCATGGTGAGAAAGTATTATAAACAACGCAATAAAAATTTAAGAGAGCAACCCTGTACTATCAACCAAATCCAAAATCGAGCAAAATGTTACAATTTTCTTACCGAAAAGGATTATACTATCACCGAGGGAATTAACAGATGTTTAGCAAGATAAGAGAAAGAGGAAAGCAACGTTTTGCGAATAGTAATTGGAAATTCTTACATTAATGCTCAATGTGTTTGATTTTACGTATTTTATATGAGCATTTAATATTGTTTTATTATGAGTTATATATTTCTTTTCCAAGTATTACATTGATATTTAATCAAAAATACTCTCCCATGCACTATACGTTTCACTTCACACTCTGTACACTATACAACAGTGGCGAACACAATTGGGGGTCCCCGGGTCCGGACTCCCACCCTAAAGCCCTTGATTTTTTTCTTCGATTAATTATAATCCTATTTATATACTACGTAAAATTTAATTAATTATTTGATATTAATAATTAATTTTATTAATTAATGCTAATTATTTATTCAATAATTAATTTTTGACTGTTTTCCCCCGAAAATCAACAAAATCAAAAGAATATGTTGGGCAGCGTATTAGAGCATGATACGAGAATGGTGGGCTTTTGACCCTATTACCCCCTCCCCCTCTTGAAAATTTCCTGTGTGCGCTACTGCTATACATTATATATAAGTATATACATTCGACCCCGATTTAACGAATTTATCAGGATCGAACATTTTGTTCGGATTATTCGTAATATAAAAGTCCAAAAAAATCAAATTTTTTGCACTTACCTTTTGTAAATTTTATAAGAAGTCTACACAAGAAATATCCATTAGTTAGAAATTACACACTTTTTATTCAGCTGTTAAACCTACTTTTAGCGAATTATTACGCACGGATTAATCGTAAATTTTAAAATACTCACTAATAGATTGTAAAGACGTGAGCAAGTAAGATTACTTCCTTATTTGGTAGCGAGAGAGCTCACATAGCTTTTAGCCAAAAGGCATTTTATTCTAAATTAATTAAACAAAACATAAAATTCAGGAGTAAATTTTTGCTCTTCATAGTCTTTCACTGGAGAAAAGGTCTGGTCTCGTTTAAGGTTTGAGATCTTGAAATGACCGGCCCCCGGGTGTGGCTGTCCCCGCAGCCCCTTCACTCCCAAAGTCTATTCACTCAAGTGGTTGCTCCGCAGACTCCGGTACTCCATCTTTCAAAGGCCATTGCAGTCCCTTTCGCGTGATCCTTGAGGTGCGACTGTCTCCGCAACCTCTATCGCAGATCTTCGAAAGAGAAGAATAAAAGCAGATCCGGAAAAGATACAAAATATCACTGGAGTAGCTGCTTCGCAGACTTTGTCCCTCCATCTTTAAGGTGTCATCACTGTTCCTCTCTCTTGGTCCTTGAGGTGTGGCTGCCCTCGCAACCTCTATCGCGTGTCTTCGAAGAAGAGAAAAAAACTGGTGCGAAAAGTAATTCAGAAGATTGAAGGAGATCCTCGTCAACTTTCGAGCCGACCCTTTAAAACCCCTGGGTGAGCCTCTTTCACGCCCCAGTAATTTCTGATTGGTGAGTGTAGTGGATCTGCACACGGCCTTTCTCATCTTTGTCCCAATGCCATAGGCTCTTGGAGACAATAAACCGGCGCGACTGAAACCAACTCCATTGCCGTGCCTCGTAAACCATCTGGAGGGTCAATAAATCATCCTGCCACTTTGACACGGAGGGTATGTCTTTATCACAACAGGCTGAAATTCCTTTCATTCAAATAATCCGTGGCCTACATGTGCGAGGAGACTCAACAATGGATACTGTTCCTAGAAGTGTCCTTTTATTTGATTATAGTGTCCGAACGTATCTAAGTGGAGGAGGTGTGCTTTCAACATAGCCGCCTTCGAATTCAGAGAGATACACCTGTTTTGCCCCAGACATGAGGGAAGAATACAAGGTTTTTTGGAAGATTACAATGTCCCATCTGGGCATTCCTCTCACCCTGTATATCAAACTTGACAAGATGTTTGACAATCTTACATCGTATTTTTCCTAAAACTGTCGATCTAATTATTGGATGCAGGAATGTTTTTCTTTTATCTTAAGTTCAATGATGGATTTTTTAGGTAAGAACGATTTTGAACCACCATTCTAATAAGTCAGATTTAAGAACAGAAAACGGGATGACTTTCAATGATTATCTCATATTAGGCGATTTTTCACTACAATCTACAAATATCTTTTCGATTTCTGCTTTCTTTTTTAATAATTGTTGCTAATGTCGTCGTTGAAATTTTAAGACGTTCTTCTGAAGCATTTTGTGGTCCAACAGTATTGTCCCATTCGCGAAAAATGTGAAGCTTTTCACTCAAAGAAAAACGTTTTCCTTCCGACAATCTGTCATTTTCCACAAATTTTCAAAAACAAAATTTGCAAAACTGTATGGGAAAAAATCTTTATTTCTCTCAAGAAAGAGAGCGAATGATAAAAACTCTTAAAATATCTCTTGCGTTGTGAAGTGGGATGAGATAAAGGAATTTCCTGTCCTATTCAAAACTCACATGATATGTTACACCCATGACTCATCTACACTTGCGGAGTCTAAAAATAGGCTGCACACTTTGAAAAGAAATCCAGTCTGTTCTAATCCAAACTAATAAAAACAATAATTGAAATAATTCGTTAATTCGAAGTTTACAATTCGTCAAATAGGGGGTTTTGCCTTCATTTTAATCGGGGGGGGGGGGAGAAATATTCGTTAAATCGCGAAATTCGTTGAATAGGCTTTCGCTAAATCAGGGTCTGACACTATGTAAAATCTCGAACAAAATTTGCTTGGTTGTTTTAAAACTCTTCTTTGCATTTTTATCCACAATGAATTGAAATGAAGAAAATAATGCTCTGGGAGGTAAAGAAAGAAAATATTTATTAAAAACTAATCAAAATTTATAAGACTTGCAATCGATGATTTTATAGTTTGTTAAGGGTGACTTCAAACAATGTTAAATAATATAGGATTCGAAATCAGAATACTTTTTCCGGTTAAAAAACCACTCGAACTCTAATATTATATTCTGACTTCACTATTCTACAGAAATTAGCATGTATTTTTGTGCTACGCTCTTTTCTCTGAACCACTGTATTTGTTCTGATCTAAGATATATTCCATATATCTTCTACCATATTGTAATGTTAAACGAGTTTTGAATTTTATGTATCCAAGTGAAAAATTGCATATTTTATAATTTTTTGAATTAGTGCACTCTTTATTAATAATAAACCAGTAAATGTGTTACTATACAATAAATTTCTATGAAAGTTGGAATAATCCTCGGTCTAAAAATGTGTTCGTGTTCAAATCGAGATCTTTGACATTAAACAAAGATATCCAAAGACAAATTTCAACTACAACCTGATTTTAGTAAATTCAGAACAAATCGCAACTTGCTCGTTTTTTTTCAACATAGAGAATCAAATTTTTTTTCAATTTTTGTTCCAAGTTGAATAATAATATACTTGCTTGAAACCATATTATTCCCAAAAACAATGCCCTAAATACAAGAAGTTTTAGACAAATTAATAAATTTATCTCTATCAGTAACAGAAACGGTTTTTAGTTCTATAATGACAAAAATTATAGCTATCGCATCTTCTAAACATTACATCACTTAACATGGATATCATAATGAACTAGACCAGGTGTCCACAAACTTTCGTGAGAAAAGAGCCAAATTGTCAATCAGACAATACAAAGAAAGTAAAGCCATTCATATGCATGCGCGAGCGCCCCTCCCCACCTCGGTTATTCATCGCAATCAAGACTACCATGCTCAAATAAATTTTTAATATCATTTAAATAAACTTTTTACGCCCCTTCCCCCCCCCAAGTAGCATTTTCGTTTCCTTCAAAAATTAACAGGTATTTTTATTTCTTCAGCTCAATGCAAGAACAACCAATGCCAAAATACAGTAATACCAGCTCCGATTAATCCATTGGGTGCTTTAGGCGCGGGCCCAGAGAGGTCTTAAGGGGCCTGGATAAGCAGGACTAAACCAGATTTTCTGGCTATAAATTTCGATCCACCAGTGCCAAGGCAAGCCTGAAAATCATCTGCGCCCAGGGCCCAAAATGAGCCTAAACCGGCTCTAAGTAATGTCTCGACTTAGGCTAACCTGACATACACGAGCTCGGAGTTACGCAATTTTCAAATCTCGTCGGTTCGTCTTTTGTTTCAGCGCTACACAATTCGATAACTCACTCCTGGTTCCTGTTTAGCAAAGAACATGTTCGGACGTATCGCACGGAATCGAAGCTTAGCCATAATGATTTATTTTGTGTTATTTATTTCTTATCTACAGAGTGTGTTTTTGTTATTACATGTTGTAATAGGCATGTACCGTGTTTGTTATATGTATTTTATCTACTCAGATTTGAGAGACTGTTATGGCATCCACACACACACGCACAAACGAAGTAGAACTGACTCTCTTCTGCAATAAACAAGAAAAGAAAAACTTTTATCTTTGGAATGCAAACTTAAGATTATTAAACACTTCGATGTAAAAATTTTAAAAAAATATGAATCAGCAAAGAAGTTGGGAATATGACAAAAAGCCACAGTTTAATTGACAAAAGGTTATAAATTTTAGAAAATATAGACTCCAATCGAAGAGCCTATTTTTTTCAACAGCGCAAGGAATAAAAAAAAAACTATAAGCAAGCTAAGTGGAAATTTTGTGGGTGAAAAAAACCATTGAGATGGACAGAATACTTAGTTCGATTTTATGAAATTTTCTACGTTAAAATAATTTTGGTTAGCGATTTTGTGTTTGTGTTATCTAAAGTTTTATTAAATATTCTTTTCTAAACTATTATTTTCTTTCCTAACTTCTTTTTTTGACACAACAGCCCTGGATGTGTGTGTGTTGAGCCAAGGCCTTCTCAAGAACCCTCTTCCATTCCGATCTCTGCTTAGCAACAGTTCTTCAATTAGTCACTCCGTCCTCCACACAATCAGCCCATCTCAATTTGGGCCTACTTCTAGTTCTAGTTCCAATAGGTTTGTAGAAAATTCTGAACGTGTAAAGAATTTGCATTCCTTATTCCCTGTGACCCGGCTAGATGTGTGGAAGGAACTAAATGATCAGGCGATTTGATGAACTCAAATTATTTATTTATATCTGTATTCAGCACAGACACTAATAACACTCTAATTAAGATAAATTTGATCAATTAGAGGACGAAGGTGAGACAAGATAGCGTGGGGATAATATATACGATCATGCAAATCTATCCTTACGATAACTTATAGAGAGCTTGATTTATTAAGGACAAGCTAATGATTTAACTCTCTAACTACTATTTGAAATAAGATTACAGTACCTGAACGCTTGCAATCCTTTAATCTTTTAGGCGTGGCCTTAAGCACTTCTCCAATAGTGGATGGAACTCAGCACTTTCCGAATTTCCAACTTCTCGCGTCGTACACTGTTTACATATAAGTACTACTACCGGATTGTTAGCCTCTCATCTATTCACTTCACATCCAAGCTATCCTCACTTCACTAACCTTCAATTCTCACTTCACTAACTCTCCTAAAACTCGCGAATACAGAATATATATATTAAGCTTAATTTGTATAATCACGCTTTCTTTTCCTTGGAGAAAGTTGGTTGAACAAATGATGGCCCAAAAGGAATCTCCGAGGAGTTAGTTGAAGGAACCGTGTAGATCCGTCGCAAACATTAAGGATGAGAGGTCCAGACGGCATATGTGGCCTACAAACCTCAAACGACCAATCTTGACCGGTTTTAGCTAAAAATAATTTATACTTATTTATATGCTAAATTATACCCCGGCTTACGTGAATTTGATTTCGCTGTTATCACTCAGCCCCACCTATAGTGTGAATTCGGGGTACTACTGTATAACAATTTTGTGAATTAAACTTTCAATTTTCATTTAAAAATTTACATATTTATAGCACCGAAAGTGTTCTATTCTGGAATTTTTCATTTGCATTATATAAATAAATAAAATTTAACTTTGGTTATTTTCGCATGCAAGAGTTAAGAAGTGTATTAGCCTCTCTCTATTTCTCTCTCCCACATGACACATTTTCACATAAAAATTAGCATAAGTTGTTAGATTATTCAATCCATTTTTAAGCAATCTTAATTTAATTCCTTTGATCACGATTCTGTGTACAACATATGTGTATATCAGGGGTGAGTAGACTTTTCCAGGGTACGGTCTATTTCTAATTTTTTCAAGATATTGCGGTCCACTCATTGGCGTTGGTGTGGTGAACGAAAAAAAGGTCTACGAAATTTATTATAACTTAATAAAATAAATAAGAAGTATATGTACTTACGTAGAAACTACAATTAAAAAAAACTTACTTTTTTAAAACCACGTTTAAAGCAAAAAGTAAGACATAAACATAATAATACCTACGAATATAATACGGAATGATGTATTTATATTCAAATTTTCATTCAAAATACATTAAAAATAAATCCTATTCATCTATACTTCTCGTAGTTATAGTCAGTAGAAGACTTAGTCTGTATATACTGTCCACCAATCTTGAATATCTCAATGTATACAAGTAATTACTAACGGCTAATCTTCAGGCGGTCCACTCATCGATCGCGATCTACTTTATGCCCATCCCTAGTGTAAATTACATAGATTTTTGTGGGGGATGGGGGGTGGAAGCGAGCTAAAAGTGGTAGATTTTTATTTAAAACTTAGAACAAAACCTTGCTTGTTTCTTAATGCTTTGTTATGTCTCTCAAATAACTGAGTTCCTTTCAAAGTTAAGTGTTTTCTATTAGAGTTCTATTTTCAAAATCAGCAATGATTTCCAATCGTCATAATTATTTTTTAATGCATAGAGGCCAAAGTCTAACCCCCAAATGTCTGTGAAACAGAAGCGGTTAGCTGACCCTTGAAATAAACCAAAAATTAAAAACAGACAAACCTTTATAAAAGAGGGCCCAAAAATAATATAAAGAAAGGAAAAAAACTTCACAGGGGGTTATTAATATTCTCTATAAAGCGAAATAAAGACTAAATAAAAATATAAATGCAATAAGTGATACTCGACTGCGCTCTTTATTTTTATTTTTCAGTTTCCTCTGGCATAAATAAAAAAATAATTAAATACAATTTAATATTTTACGCATATTTATTTGGGCGGTTTCATTTCTTGCACAGGTAAAAGTTTTTAAATCAATTTTCATATAATTTCACAAAATTATATTTAATGCATGCAAAAAAAAATATTATAAAATTTTTTATGGAAATTTTCTTTAATGCAAAAAATAGAACACGCCCTTAAATGAACATTTTTATGACATTCTGCAATTGAAACTTTCTGTATTATTCTTTCAACATCTGCTCCTGTGCGTATAAAATTTCTCGGTGACCTGCGGGCCGTAGTTGCCCAGCCCTAAGCTAGACATTCACGTAAAATAACCTAAGAACAAAGTAAGTCTTTTTTATTTATTGAACTAGTTTACAAACATTTTTAGTTTGAAAATTTTTAATTAAAAAAATAACAAGTCTCTGCTTGAGGCAAAAAGAATTAAAAAATATATATAGAATTTAAAAGAAAAGAATAGTGTGTGTAACTAAATAAATTCCCTTTCTAGGAAATTATCCCAGTTCTAGATTCATCTTATCTTAAGTAAAATTCACATTAGTACATAGATAATAAGTAAAATTTTCAACAGAAAAAATATACCGTATTTACTCGAATCTAAGCCGCCATCGATTCTAAGCAGCACCCCAAATTCTCTACAATTTTTTTGTGAAAAATGAAAAATAGTGTAAAATGGTTTAATGATATCCAATTTTACGAAATTAAAATAAATTGAAAATGAGAACTAACAAGAAGTGAACAATTAGGTATTTTTTACCATTATTATAAACTTTCAAATACATACATACATCTGTAATTGCCCCATCCAATCAATCCCCCCCCCCGCTTCGATTCTAAGCCGCACCAGATTTTTGGCAGCATTAACATTGGGGAAAAAAAGTGCTGCTTAGATTCGAGCTAATACGGTAAATTCGCAATATCAATTTACTTCCAATGCATCTAAGAATACCATTATATATAAAAATAACATATACGCAGTTCTGTATCTATTGTGTTGTTGTTCTATAACAGTGATTCCCAAAGATTTCTATATGGACCCGTAGGGGTCTCTGACGATCTGCAAGGGGTCCACGTCAGCGAAAAAACAATTTGGGGGTCAATGAGGTGTAAATGGGGGCCTCGGATTTTAGCTCTTACTAGGCAAGATCGTGATTTTAATGTTATTTTCAGTTACAAGGTGACAGCTTAAATTTTTTTAAACAAGGACCACATTTCAGCGTTCCTTTCCAGAATTAAGCAGGCCACGGTGGCCGAGTGGTCTAGGCGTCGGATCATGGCTGGCGTGTCATGAGTTCGATCCTAGTACCACTTAAGATCCGCCGTGTAGGGGCACGATACGTTAAATCTGTCGAGAGCACAAACGTCCTCCCGTTGGTGTGGTGTGGTAGTTAGGAGAGGGGGGTGCCAGCTCAGGTGTCGTCCGCGTCGCTTGACCATGGTTCAAAATTACGCGGACCGTCGCGAAAAGCCCTCGTGTTGCTAATCAGTGCGACGTTAATATTCTCTCTCTCTCTCTAGAAATAAGTATAATATTGGAAGTCACGAATTTTCTCGATTTAGCAATTTGTCACAAACAAGCAATTGGTCAGGACGTTTTAACCTACCATCAATACTTAAATACCTTCTATTCAGATTTTGAAACTAGGTTTGAGAATGCCTTGACTATGGTAATGTAAGAGTAAGCAATAAATTCATGTGGTCACATTGAAAAAACAATTGTCAATTTTGACTTTAAAAACGCATGCCTGTTATTTGTTCTGAATTATGGAATATCGTGAAAAAGTTTTTAATGCTTTTCCTAGTGAGAAAAAGTTTCAGCGCGATTGCCAATCTTCAAAACAACAAAAGTAAGGGGGGAAAAAATCACGATACTACTAACAGAGTAGATTTAGGTTAAACCTGACAAGATTGACGCCAAATGTTGAAAATTTGTTATTGAAGCACCAGATTCATCCCTCCGATAAAAAGCATTTGTTTGTTGTTCAGTTATTTTATGTATTAATTAAATTTTTTTTAAAAAATAGCATGTGCTTCTTTAGTTTTAGACACTCTATACTTCTCTCATTACAGTTAGGAATTTAATTCTTTTAACGTAAGTTTTGTAATGCAAAAAGACTTGTAAGTTGATAAATTTGAAAAATTCAATATTAGGTAAGCAGGGGTCTACCTTAAACCGAAAAACATGGAAAGGGATATATGAGACAAAACAGTTCGGGAACTTCTGTTCTATAAGATTAAAATTAATCTAACATTCTATATGGACAACCAGTTATTACAATTTTCCTCACTGGCCTGAAAGAAACATTTTTCTTACATTCCTATCTAGCTCTTGCTAATAAGTTATACTTTTTAAGTCATGAAACTGAATTAATGCTGCCTTTAATAGGTGTAGCAGCTTTTTATACTTTTAAGACCGACGTAATATAAGAAATAACATCAGAAATTCGATATAAAATGCTTTGGTTGATATAAGGTTTAAATATATAGGGAAAGAAAAAAATTATTTTGGCAACGAAATTTTTTTTTAAGGCCAACTTTTTCGTTGGCTTTTTAATAGATAAGACGAATATTATCTGTCAAGAAAGTAAAGAGAATAACAACTTCCCTATATTCTGTTCCCGTACCCTCGTCAGTAAAATACTGTTGATACTCCTAATTAATTAAGGAAAAAAATCGTGGAAGTTTTTGCAATTGGGGGTGCATTAAGCTCTCATTAGCTTCCCCGTCCTCCCCCTCGTCCCCCATTTGGTTACGCCTCTGTGTCAGCTAATTTCCTTTTTCCATAATGACTCAAACGGGAATTCCTTTGTTTATTAACATACTCCCTAGATGGCGCCACGCTATCAAAGAGTTCCGACAGCGTTGTCAAAGGTTTTGAAGTACGCGTTAGGAATATTTAGCAACTCTTCTCTGGATTTTTTACGCTCCTTTTCATTTTCTCGCTGACAATTTTTTTCTCTCTCTCGTTACCACTTTTCCAGAAGTTGCTAATTAACGGTCTTAGGAATCCAGCCTCCTAATTGGCGCCGTCGGCTTCGCAGAAAGTAAGAGAAATTTAATCAGGGAGAGGGATGTGCAATGGAATATAAAAAAAGAGGTGAGAGAGTGTGTGTGAGAGAGAGAACCATACGGACGGTCGAAAAAGAGAGAGGATGAAAAAGGAAAAAAAATGATAATCATAGAATTCTGTCACGTACAAAGAATAACTGAATAAATCAAATTAGTAATGAAGTCGGTGTAGTTTTCTGTTTTAGAGGATGGACCGCCGAGAACGGTGTTTTTTCGGGAATGGGGAATTCAGCCAGGCAGCAAAAGGTAAAAACCTTTCCTTAATGAATTAATTCTTTTTTTGGTACATTAGAAAAAAAAGCCGTGAAGCTGATGCATTCAAAACAAAATAAGTGAAAGGCATTTCCTTTCATTTTACTTCTTTTTTGCTGAAAAAGTCCAAATTAAATTGCGGTTTCTCTGATGTTCGATTTCGAATAGCTGGAAATCTTTCTATAAAAAAGGGGATAAGAGAAAGTAGCTGAAAGTATTGTTTGTAATGTTATACTGATGCATAACCATTGCTTTATAAGAAGTTTTTACACTGTCTCCTTGTTAAATACGGTGTTAATTCTCTTTGGTTTCACAAAGGAAAAGTTTTAGTAGTGATCCCTCCTTCTAATGTGTCCTTGTATAAGTAGTAATCGAAAAGCTTAAACTAATGAATAAAAGATATTGTCCATTTTTTTCTTAAAAAATTAATTAATTAAACAGTTCAGTCAGAAGAAGATTTTCTAGAGACTTTTTTTATGTTAAATCATTAGTTTGTTGTGTTTAGAGCAAACAGAAATATCTAAAATATGAAATCTTCTTTATTTCTGTTTTCCAATGTTATTATTTCAATGATATCTAAGCATAAAAGTACCGTATAATCCGGCGTATAACGCGTAATTTTGACACAAAATATTAAGGAATCCGTTTCGCCGTCGCGGGTGACAATTCACAAGAAATGATACAAACGACGCCAAGCGGAATATTCCAACTGGTAATCTTTTACCCCCCACATTTTCAAAACAACTGATGGTCTTTTTTTCTTTTCATAATATATCAAAAATAGTTACAAAAAAAATGAGAACTAACATTTATTGGCATTTTTTTATGCGTATATTGTGTGTTGTCGCCAATCAAGCCTAGTTGGCAAGATTGGCGCGAGCGACATAGAAAAGTATCAAAAATAAGATTGAAATTTACGGGTGCGGGCTGTATGCCTGGTATAAAAATGAGAGCTTTAAAAATAAAGAAAATATGAGCACCAAAAATTAAATTTCTACATATGCATTTGGCCACCTTTTGTAAAGGTTTTTTCACCTTTTAAAATCCACATATTCCATTGTTGTTGTAAATTGGCTTTGAAGGGCTTATTGATACACATATCTAAAGGCTAAATTAATAGTGTATTCATTCGCCTGGGATAACTGCCAAGTCTGTGTTGCACTGTGTCAGCAATGTCTTTGTATTATCTGTTAGATGGAATCTGAGAATCATGTCTTTCTAGATTCTGTAAGGCACTGAGAGAAATTTTTTATCCACAATTTTACACCGTTCTGATCCATTCATCGTTCCGTGGAAAATGAATGTGAAAACACCTTTCAGAAAACTAGGCATTGGCGTCGATTTTCTTTTGAAAATAATCATGGGTTTTAATGTTGTACTGTCTTTTAAATAGAAGAAGTGGTACTCCTATGGTGAAGTGATATTTGATGAATTGTTGTTTTTATATGAACCTTTTTTGTCCAAAGATAAGAGCATTGCATTTCTACATTTCAGGTTTCCTAGTAAATAAAGGGTGCTCGTTACACCTGAAAATTAAAAAATGTAGTTTGATAGTAGAGATGCTTTTAATACATCATATTATACGATATTTTTATTGAGTAAGCTGATTAGTCCAAAGAGTTTACAAAGCATTTCATGTTTACAAATTCTCCCTATAACTATACCTTCTATTTTACTTTTATATTGAAACCTTTGAATCGAATTTTATTAGGGAGAGAGAAATAAATAGTTGGAATCGAAGAAATTACGAAGATAAAGTATTAGAATTCAATAATTTTTTCGTGTAAGTAGATAATTGTATAATTGTGTTGCTGTTGTTTTGTAGAGGGAAAGGGGGAGGGGTTGTTCTTTTTTTATTTCAGAGTTCATTTTAAGTTTCTTTGTTTGTATTAAATTTATTTTTGTGTGAAATTCCTAATCTATGGACAAATTAATAAAAGGAAGAATTTTATTTTCTCTATTTCAATTATCAGCAAATTTCATCTAGTAAAACTTGTATTAAAAAAAAAAAAAACTAATCAAATTTTCAAATTTTTAAGTGAAAAGAATGAAATCAGAAATTAAAGTTAAAAAGTAATTTCGCTATAAAAACCGTAAAAAATTACCTTTTTATTTTATTTTTTTATTCACATTTTTTACCCTCCTAATTTTATATTAAAATAATTCGATGTTCATTTTCTATATTTCTCTGCTTTAATTTGATTTTAAGGAACAATTACTTGTTTCTGTTAATGTTTTGTTATTTACAAGTGGATCACAACAATATATATTTTTGAACACATTAAAATTCACCGCGTGAGTATGCGTTTTTCATTATTGCTATCATGCCGTTTCGTCATAACACCAAACAGTGCATCCGGTGTTTTTTCCGCACGATATTCACGGTCACGGTTAACTGGTTGCTGACTGTGCTTGTAACGCTGTTTTTGAATAAACATTTTCAGTAGTTTTCTTACTGAAAAAAAAATCTTGTGTTAGAAACACAGTACAAGCTATGGATCTTTAATCCAATCTATTAAAGTCACTTTATTAATATTAAAATAAAAATACATCAGTTAAGTTAGTAAAACTTTAAAATATAGAAATTATAAAAATAATCAATTTACCTCTTTGGATAATTTAGAAAAAGACAAAATTTTTTTCTTTCATTAGAATATTTCTTCCGTTATTGGGAGAAAACGGAACTATTATTTTTTTTTCCGGACATTCATTCTTTCCTTTTCTTTTGTGGTTCTATATTAGTATATGTTTGGTTTTTGCTTGTGTCATCTAACTTTTGTTTTGTGTGTCCTGGCGATATGATGGGGCTCATTCGTGCCTGCTGTATTAAAAAAAATTCTCCCCCCCCCCCTTTTTTTTTTCTTTCTTTTTTTAAATCCGTTGAAATTTTACGACGAATTTTCAGAAGCAAATTTGTAATGAAATTTATTACACTCCTTCCGTTTTTGAACTTTAACTGATAACGTAACTGTAAGGGAGAAAACTTCTGAATGTAAAGAGAAGGCAAATTTTCTGTCAGAAATCTTCAGAAAGTTCAACATTAAGCAATACTTTAGGGTGTATCTCGGTGATATTAATAATTATTGATTGGAACCTACCTGTGGGGGAAAGATGTTCTATGATATATATATTAAACGAAAAATAATTAAGAAAATTAATTCTAAAATTTAATATTGGTACAAAAGAGTTGAGTTTTTGAAGAAATGGACTTAAATTTGGTTAGATAATTTTAGACTTAAAATAAAAAAATTTTCAACAATAAAAAATAATCCAATGTGGTAATGCGACTGAAAGTGAGTACTAGGTATTGAACAGTACAATGTTTATTGCAATAATTCATAGCCCCATCTCTCTCTCTCTCTCTCTCCCCTCACCGTAGAACTGCCCGATCTAAGCTTTTATCTGTCTTTCGCTTTAATATAATTATAATTTCGACATTAGGTTTTGTAAAAATTTTATGCTAAAGAAGCTGTTAAATGTACCAGTGTAACGCCTGCTATATTTCCATTTAGATGTCACTATGCTTTGGATACATGAGCATCGGTGTGTGAAATGGGGGCCCACTGTTTGTAACATTAGAGAGAGCCCGGATCCTAAACTGTTGGGATCTCCCACCTCGCCTGTCAATCCTGGACCATATTTAACTATAATTTACTGTAAGTTGTTTCTCTAAGTGTTTAATTGTATTTGTCTTGTATAAAGTCTTGTATAATCGATACTTTTGTAATGGCGATATTTTTAGTTTATTAAATGTATTATTTTAATGCCCGAGATTTTGTTCTCTACTTTCAAACTATTAAAAACATAAATCAAGTTACACCTGGTGTTTTTTCTTGTAACTGTTTAGTAGGTGTTTTCTCGTCATAATATATGTTAAAAAGTACTAAAGTATCTGTTTTTCTTTAATAAAAATTACTTTGACTTTACTATAAAAAAAGCTCAAATATACCAATACTTCATTCCCCTTGTGACAGTTCTTAAGAGAAAAGTTTATTTTTTTTTTTTATTTTTTTTTACTTTCAACTTTATGTACCAAAAAACATCTTTTCCGCATGAAGTTCTAAAAAAAAATTTCTTTCTCCCTTCTATACATTCAGTTACAGAAAATGAAACTACACCGAGGACAAGATATGTAAACTCCACAACAAGATTACAAACAGATGTAAACTCCACAACATCTTTAAAGATCATAAATCTTTCAACAATAAAAATCCTCAGACAGAGATCACTATAACACATAAATCATCATCAATCGAGCATTTTCTATTATGTTTTTGAATCATTTAATTTTTAAAAACTAAAAAAGAATTGCTCATTATTATAATTATTCCTTAAATTCAAAAATATTGTCTATAAAGAAGTTCAAAGAATTTGATATTTTGAAAATAATTTACTCTTAACTAAGAAGATAATAACCGATCCAGAATTTGGAATGAATAATTCTCTCGTGAAAAGCATTGTGCATTTTGGTCAATTTTAAATAAGATAATAAAATATTAATCTGCCTGTCAACAGTATTAAATTTAGTGCCTTTGGTGAAATACGATACATTTAATTCTACTATACGATTCTATGAATTCTTTTCGGAATTATATTATATAACACAGGCGGGCAAAACTGTTCTTTTTGAGTTTGTACTATATGTTATGGCTTACTTTTGAATGTGTCCCTATCTCTTTTTATTTTAAATCATTAATTTTCGTGTATATTTAATACTATTTTTAAATGAAAAGAAAACAGCAAAATATTTTAAATATCCATATTTTTCAACACTAACATTATATTCGATGCAAAAAATAAATAAATAAATAAATTATATTGTAAGTTTAAAGAAAATATCTGACTTTGCCGTGTATGAACGAAATTGCAATTTATTTGAATATTATAAATCACAAATTTTGTTAGTGTTTATCAACGAATTTATCATTTAATTTTGAAAACTATAATTGATATCATCAGAAAATTTAAGATAATAATACGTGACTAGTTATTCTTTATAACTCGTTAAAGAATTAAAATTTGGTAAATCAACATATTTCAGAAACTCAAAAAATATAATTAAATTCTGAGTTATTGGGGAGTATTTTATACACACACATTTCTCACTGTTCCTCTAGAAAAATTAATGTAGGTTTCACTTAAAACATAAACTGTTATTAATGATGTGAAAAAAACTCACATCATTAATATTTAGTGAAGTAATAATATTTATTATTAATTATATTTTGAGTTATAATCACAAAGAACAATTTTCTTACCTATTTGAGTGACGTATGATTTGCGTAAGTAAAGAGAAAACAAGATATCAATCATTGGCATGCCCAAGTAATTTTAGCGCGTTTTTCACATGTTGTATTTTACAATAATGCAAATAATGAACTTTTTACTAACAAAAAATAGTACTATACTTTATAAAAAAAATTTTTAATTTTAAATTATTAAATTTAAATAGGATTCGGCTCATCTAGGGCACAAATGCGACCAAATGCCGAAAACCCGAGGTCGATCGGTTAATTAATGGCTGAGAAAAAGGTACGACAGAATATGGAACGAAGACGAAATTTGCGTCCTAAATAGCGCTTTTTTTACACTACGTGAAAAACGCGCTAAAAATTATTTTATGTAGAACTAACATTTGAAGATCGGGAGACGTATATTCCCTTCTTTTATTTTTCAACTGTTGGCGACGGATCACGAAAACTTCCGTCATTTTCAGAGACGACAATCGTTAGTGAATATATTAACCCCTTTTCTGAACAGAATTTTTTAAATACATTTTTAAAATATGGATTATTACGAAACTTATACGGGACTTATGGCTATGTATTTTTCCCTTGTGTTAAATTAATTCTACAAAATATAATTAAGAGACACTGACTGCTGTACCGTAGGGCCTGGGTTGGGAGAAACCATGGGTGTTAGTAAATGAAAAGTGCCGTTGCGGCATGGGGGTACCCTAAATAGACGTCGAGTTGCCAGTCCTCTTGTGAGGTTGGTGGAAAGGGAAGAGGGGTGGGAGGCCTCTGACCACCCCCAGGGTGTTCTCCCTCTAAATTGAGGTGGAAAGGAGCCAAATCGTACTGTCGTCTGTATGGTGTTCAAAGCTACGGATAGCGACAGGTGTACAATCTAGCCCCTTGCCACGATGAATTTTGTGGGCCTTGATCTGATGTTACTGTCGATATGGAGGCATTAGTAACAACAACATAATTTAGAGAGAGAAAAAAAGCAGAGTTTTGTTTATATACCTTTAGTGAGTGAATTTAAACGTCGCACTTTTCAGCTACACGGGGGCTTTTGGCGATGGATCTCGTAATTTCGAACCATGGTCAAGTGACGAGGACGACACCTGAGCTGGCACCCCCTTTCCTAATTACCACACAACACCAACAGGATGACGTTTGAGCTCGCGACAGATTTAACGTGCATCACACCCCAACACGGCGGGTCTTCAGTGGTACTGGGATAGTGGTACTCGAATTCATGACATGCTAGCCACGATCCGATCACTTGGTTTCCGCGGCCACGTCATATACCTTTAATTTAACAATTTTATGCATATACCATAAAATAAGACTTATTGCGCGCAATTTAACACAAAAAAAAATCGAAATTAACGGGTGCGCATTATACGCCGTGTGTAAAAATGAGAGCTTTAAAAATAATAAGAAGATGAATATAGACAAAAATTAGACCCACATATATTGAAATACACTGCGAGAAACGATTTTCAAAACTGAGAGCAAACAGCTCACTTTTGAGTACTTCACATTCTCAAAATAGCTCCGATGCACGCTTACTCAGATATGAGAATCGCATAATCTCATATTGAGACACAAGTACATTCTCATTTTTGAACCTGTTACGGGATCAAATTTTTGAGAATGAAAGATCGATATGAGTATATAATGCACTCATATTTGAATCTGTTAATGTATCAAATATGAGTTAAAACAATAAAATGAGTATGTATAGCATTTATTTTCGGTACTGTTGATCTAATATGAATTTTTAACAGAAAAATATTTATTAACCCAAATCTTAAGGGATTTAAAAATGTGATACCCGAGTTGTAAATTTTCACTTTCTACATCTTACGTATTATTTTATTTTCATTTCATGAAATTTTTACACTTAACTTCGAAATCAAAATTCATTTTACATTTATTGTGTGTAACAAAAAGGTACTCGCATATTATCGCGAAAGTGCCTAAGTTAAAGATAACTCGCCAAATTGGCAGTAACGATTTCGCATGTGTCCTACGCGCTGAATTAGCAACCATGTACTTCGTTTTATATAATGTCGCCAATACGGTGGCGACAATACGCAAGTATCAACAAAAATATTACTTTTCGAAAAAAAAAATGCAACTATTATTTGATCACAAACTGCATGTCTTCAAACTTATACCGCAAATATAAATCTTTGAAAACTGCAAAAATAAATTCGATGTTATCGTTTAACAAATGTGTATGCATTTTGAACTAGTTCCAGAAGCAATTTGATTCATTATTTATATTTATGTTTCTCTAGAAGCATTATATTGTTTCCTTAAAATCATATACAAGCAGAAAATTAACTTTTATTTAAAAAAATTCAGCCCTTCAATAATAAGTTATTAGAAATATCTAGGAAACATTATGATAAATAACAGATTTTTCTAAGTAAAAATTTCAAAACAATGCCAGAAAGAAATAGCTTTTTTACATATTATGTAACCTGAAGAAAAAAACCTTTTGACTAAAGTAACACTCATTAGGCCCAGGTGTGTAAGTACTCTTTATATCAATTGTTTTGTTTAAATAGAAACCTATCCACATGGAAATAAAGAAATTGCATTGCTATATTACAAACTAAGCTCGTTTTTTGTTAAAGCAACTGATTTTACACTTTCCTATCACCAAAGAAAACAAATATAATAGTTTTTAAGTTAATGTTTTTTTAAATTAAAATACTTAAAAATTTTAGTCCTTAGAAGAATGTAAAAACAACTCTAACAGTACATTTTTGCATTAACAAAACACATATAGTTTTTAACCTAATGGAAAGAGCTTTTAGAGAAGTTTTCAGCACCCATTCAGAAGAAAAAATAACATCATAAGGACCAATAGAATCATAATTTAGCAATTTTACTTGGTGTACAGAATTTTATTTTCAATACCTTTTTTCAATTATTCACTGTTAACAAGAAAAATAAAACAAACCAAAATATATTGTTGAAATATTTATTCTGGAAATTGTACACATACATATATACATTACAAAAATTAACAAGAATATAAGTGAAATTTTTGAAACATGTTTTCTTCAATAACTTATTTTTTTATATATATTGATTTTTTTTTATAAACAGTATCTAATCTATATTATAGTCAACTCCATCCTTATTTGTACAGAACAGCTTACGTTTTAATGTAATATACATTGAATTATCATTTTAAATATAGGTTCTAGTGTATAAAAGTACATAAATAAACAGCTTTTTTTTTTATCAAATCATGTCTTTGAGTTATGAAATGTGAGTGAAAATGCCTTTCAAACAGTGTTGTTTCAAATAAATTACATGTTAGGATATGTGAGTCATCTAAATTATTTACTGAAGAATTTATAAATAGCTGGTTCTGAGAGGAATTTTGAAATTTTCCTCATTAGAGTAAAAATTTTACAAATGTTGTTCATAATTATATAGTTTTCTAAATGGCTATCTAAAAAATTTAGCATAACACATGTAGTGTTATGCTACGCTCATATGAGTATTTAGAACATGACGATAAAGTCTACAATGTGAAACCAATGGTCTTTGGCAGAAAGTGCAAAATGTATGAAATTCATAGATTAATTTTTATCCACAAAAACATATACATATAAAAAAAGAGAAAAATTCTGAACTATGTGCAAAATTTAAAATAAATTATGAGTGGAAATATTAAAAATGAAGATTAATGCTAACAAGCAGAAATGAAATTAATGCAAATTAAAAATAAAGCATTCATAATTTAGAAACAAGATAAAAGGTTTAAAAAATACAATTTTATAAATATTACACATTAACAATTAAATATTCAAAAATATCACACATTGGAACAATATATATATATATATACAGGAACTAATTTGTTATCAGTACACTACACATTAAATATCTTTTAGAAGTGGTTTTGAAATCGCTGCAACTAAAATTTTGCCATCCGATAGTTTTCAATCAATGATGACAGTCTCCCACTACGAACTCAAAATGAAAATAATTTAAAAGAATGGCTTATTCCTGGCAAAAAAGGAATTACATTAAAAAGCAAAAATGTAAGTAATTTTTTATAGAAAACAAATTAGAAAAATATGAGTGCCAGGATTTAAAGAAATAGAACACAAGGTATTTAGAAATGCCAAGAAAAGAAGCAGAAAGAAATAAAGAAAAATTGAAACCGGAAAAATAATAACTGCGTATAAAAGTGTGGGGTGCTCAATATTGTTATAATTTCTTACTAGTTCTATTCCAAAATGCAGAGTTAGTGTAAAAATGTAGTACAAAGGCCCCCACGCTTTTACCACAATGACATTAATTCTCTCGTTAATCATTTTATTCTTATATTGAGATTTTAGTTCGATAAAAGCGTGTTTTTTAAAACTATATTTTAAATTTTTGGGTCTTCATGTGTGTCAGACTACTGATTTCAGCACTTAGGTATTATCACAACAAATGCCACACAAATCTAATAATAACTTGCCTAGTTGGCAACCCCCATTGGTACTTGTGTCTTATTGCAACCTATTGGTGACATTATATGAAATTAAGTCCTTGTTTGCCAATTCAGCATGTACCACACATAGGAAATCAGGGTCGCCAACTCAGCGAGTTATTTAGAATTGGCGATAATATGCAAGTATCCTCCAATTTCCTGTCAGTTGTATGTGCTGAATTGGCAAACAGTTGTTTCATTTCATATATGTCACCAGTTGGTTGCGATAATACATAAGTACCAAGATTTCTTATGTTTTTCCCACTTGTGTACAACATACCTGCAAATAGGAGTTTTTGTACCCAAGCCGTATTAATTTTTGTACTTACATATTATTGCAACCATATTGTCGAAATTATATGTAATAAACACATGGTTGTCAATCTGGCGCATACGACTCATGCAAAATCAGGGTCACCAACTTAACAAGTTATCTTGAACATTGTTATTGTTGTGGTAATATGCATTGTAAAATCTGGCGTATGATGTACACTTTTAACACAAAAAATAAGATTGAATTTTACGTGTGCATGTTACATGCCATGTATAAAAATGAAAGCTTTAAAAAAACGTGAGCATAGGAAAAAAATTAGATTTCTACATAAATTGAAATGTTGTTCATTTAAAAGAAATGGCGTTCCTTATGAACTTAAAAGGTTGCACTTCTAGATGTATACTATTTTTTACTAAAGCTTAGAATAAATGACTTTCAAACTTTAAGAGCATGGCTCACATACATCTCAGGTTTCTTCATGAAAAAGGGGGTGCACATTATACAGCAAATAAACATAGAAATTAAAAATTGCTACTTGAAAGTATAAGTGCGTGTTATACGATGGTATGCATGATATGCCAGATTTTACGGTAAGAATATAATTTTTCTCTACCTTTCTTTAATGAGAAAAAGTATAAAATATATTTATATTGGGTTAAATACAAAGAATCTGATATATATACTTCATTTATTTTCATCCAAATAAACAAAACACTATAGTCACAATAAAGGTATTCTTGAAATAGCCATTTTAAAGTTCAATATGAAAATAAAACTAAAATTATTCCATTGTTGCAAAGGAATACTTAAATTATTATTTGCCTATAAGCAAGTGCCCAAAAAATCAAACAATATGACTTATTATGAATCAAGTAAATTTCATTAAGATATGTGACTACCCAAAATTCGCAGTTTTGGTGAAAAATTTTCAAAATTACTTTTGTGTTTTTATTTTATAGCCAATACATTTCAGATTCCATAAAACACTCTATTTTTGTTTCTACGATATCTAGAAGCAAATTTATAGCATAAATAGTAAACTGGAATTGGAGTTAACAAAACCAGATGCTGATCCCTACACAAAATATTTTTAAGATATTGAATTTAAATTTTTAGAACATGTTTTATTTAGTTGTATCTGTGTTATGAATCAAAATCTAATCTCTGTGTATATACAGTGGACCCAAAAAGTGTTCGTACACTTGCAATTTCATATAAGATTTATTGTTTCCGACTAATAAAAATTAATGTTTTGGAATTGTAATTTTTTTATATCTGCAACTTGTTCTTGGCGGAATGACATAATTATTTTTTTTAAAAATAGTATAACTATTATTTTTGAAAATTAATAATCAAAAAGCTACTGAAAAATTACGTCACTAAAGTCTTCGTACACTTAACAAAAATCTCAACATAGCTTTATATATATATATAAATATTGTGGTGTGGTGTGTATTTCTTTCTTAATTTAGAACTTAGTAGGATATCTTTTAGTGTCCACAACAACTTTTAAATCTCTTGTCTTAAATGTCTTTAAATTTAATCAGTTTTTTGTAATTTCTGCTTCGATTATACCTCCATGCTTCAGTGATTGTTTTTACTTCCCATTATGTGTTTATATGTCATGTTTTCTTTTTACTTTAAATCTAGTTCTTCCCAAATATGTTCTGCTGGGCTAAATAAATTGATTGAGGAGGTGTTTTCAAAATTTTGGGTACAGTTTTAGAGACACCAGCAGTGTACATTGAGAGCAGTTCCCCTGGCGTCATTATCCTGTTAAAAAATGAAGTCGTCTAAAATATCCAAATTTTGAGAGGATAATTTAAAATTTCTCTTTAAAATATTTAAATAGAGCTCATGATTCTAAATACCATAAAAATGCAAAATTACTAATAATCCTGAAACCTGTTACACCCACCCTCCCTGCAAAGTACCTCTATGTTAAATCATGGAGTTAAGACTCTTGTTCCACATAAATTCACAGGGATTAAATGCCTCATTCTTTCCTTTAAAACTATTATATGCCCATCAGACCAAAATGTTGAATTTTCTGTCATCTAATCACTTTCTGACATTTTGGATTTTCTGAGCTTAGTCACAAGAATCTAGTAGGATGAATGAACAGGAAGTGGAACTGTTCTGTACATGGAGGCGTAAGTCAGTTCACAGGGTGGGTAATTTTGATGGTGTGAATCATGAGCTCTAGTTAAATATTTAAAGAAATTTTAGTGTCTATCCAAAATTGTCTTAGACACGACTTCATATTTAACAGGATATTAAACCAAGCGTACTGCTCTCAATGTACACCGCTAATTGTCTTTATAACTGCCCCAAATTTGGCAAAACACCTCCTCCAATCAATTTATTTAGCCCAGCAACAGGCATATTTGGGAGACTAGATTTAAAATAAAAGAAAACATGTATATAAACACATAATGGGAAGTAAAACAATAATCACAGAAGCATGGAGGTAAATCGATGCAAGTACAAAAACTGATTAAATCATGAATGTTTTAAGTTGTTGTGGACACTAAAAGTATCTACTAAGTTCTAAATTAAAGAAAGAAATACAATATTTAAAGCTATGAGATTTTTGTTACGTGTGAATACTTGTGGCGTAATTTTCAGTAACTTTTGATTATTAATTTTAAAATAATAGTTATACTATTTTAAAAATAATCATATCATTCCATTAAGAACAAGTTGCAGATCTTAAAAGTACAATTTCTATACATTAATTTTATTAGTCAGAATCATTAGATTTTATAGGAAACTGCAAGTGTACGAACACTTTTGGGGTTCACTGTATTTATGTACTTCATTGCATTAAATTTAAAAATCATTTTTCAAAATCCAGTTTTGCATAAATTTGGCATAGTTAAAAACTTTAGAATTCTAATTCATATAAAGATGTTCCATTATATTTATATGCTATAAATATTATTTGAATACATTGTTAAAATTTTGTGTAAGATCCTCATTGCTATTTTTCATGAAAATTTTACTAAACTCGACAATTTTATAATCTATAAAACTCTCCAGAAAACAAAGGGTTAAAAATTAGTTAAACATGAAATAAGAGTTTGAGCTATAAATATGGTGAGTTAAGAAATGTAAGAGTAGAACATTTTCATATTGTATTTAAATCTTTAAAGCATTGTCTGAAATATGTTTTTGGCTTCACGAAATGCAAAGTTCTAAATGGATTTCTTTATAAGATATTGATTGAAATTTTCAGAAAATTTTATTTGTATTATGAGCTATAATCTCTATGTATGTATTTATGCATTTTATTTTGCCTTGTGAGAGAAAAACATGTTTTTAAAATTATTCAAAAATATTATAAATTTTATCTAGACTTTAGAGATATTTGTTATTTTTGTGCAGTTTTAATATTATTTGAATATATTGAATTAAATTTTCAATACAAGGTTTACTGTAACCTGATTTTAGCTAAAATTCCCAATCTATCAAAATAATTTAAAATTTTGTGGGATTGTATTTTAATTCCTGACTGAAATTAATAAATATAGAGGGGGCTTTGTTGGCTATTTTCCTTGGGTTTTATATAGATATTATGGTGAGATGAATTCTCATTCTGGCTTCGGGAAACCTATCGCCTTCAAGTGAAGTAGCGTCAGTTTTGGTCACCAAAAGTTGACATCAACCCCCTATACCACTTAGCCTTGATTCTAGTTCTATGCACATCCTTTTAAAGAAAAGTGTTTTTAATAGTTGAAAATGTGTTTCAATAAAATGCTCCGAAGGTAGCATACCCTCTAAATTTGTTTTTAAGTAATCCATAAAAGGTAATTTTCCTTAAATTCTATAAAAAGCCTTATATTAAAAACCAAGGCACATACTTTGTAAAATCAAAACTTTAATTCAAAGTCAGAAAAAGACTGTTTTGATTTGAAGTCATAAAATCAAACAATATAGTACTCATGTGTTCGTCCGCGGGTAGCGTGGTAGAAGGAAAATAGTTCGGAAGATTTATAGAACCAATTTGTTAATTGGACTATCTTTAAAATATGTAGCTAGTATATTAAAAACTTCTTTAATCCTGAATATCTTTTTAATTTGTTTGATAGTGTTAATTAACCATTTTGAAATTTTGATGCATGTAATATTCATATTCGAAAGGCACGCGTTCAAATCTGATATAAACAAACTCATTTCAGAATGAGTAAGTCCCTTAATGCTCAGTTTGAGTATTTCTTTTCTCCGTGTACATTTATTTAAAATAAATGACTTCTAATGAACTTAAAAGGGTTGTAGTTTAGAAGTACACTATTTTTCTAAAACTTGCGAGTAAATACTGTAAATAAATGAATTTAAAACAAATGAACATTCTACGTATTTCCAGTTCCTTCGTAAAGGGTACAGATTTATACAGTGAATATGCCTAAAGCAAAACTGCAGCTTTTAGTCTAAGTGCGTGTTATACGCTTGATTTTACGTAATACAGTCGACTCTCAGTGCCTTCAAACCTGCGATAACACGAACCTCTCTGATAAATTCAGTATGCTCAGTCATGAAAACTCTTGATATTTCGAACTAAAACAATACATTGGGTAGTCAATAATTCGAAAATAAAATCTGTGGCTGGCCAGATTGCAACGCATGTAATAATTCAGTTATTTTATAAAATATCGACAATTCAGGCACCTGTATCGCTAGCCCTTTAATGACCATCTGTCTGCTACCCTTCTTAGTGTTTTCTGGTTCATCCAGGTGAAAATACACTTTGTTGCTTTCCTTCTTTTGGTGGACAATGAACCAACCACACCTGTTGTCAGCCAATCATATATTTCGCTGCTGCATTTGCTACATATGTGTTCAGAAAGGATGATCCCTTATTGAGGAAAGTGCGTAGGATTGTGTATGAATGTATTGAATATATCCTTTTAATATACAGGTTTTAACTTCTGTATAATATTTATATGTACTTTTAAATATAACGTTAAAATAATTTTATACATATGTACAATTGTTGTTTTATTACTTAGTTCAAATTTTAAATATCTTAGAAAAACTGTCTTTAGAGTATTTTGGGAGTTTCCTACTCTCTTGATAATTCGAACTCTTGATAAATTCAGAAGTTTTCATTGGTCCTCAACTGAATTATCGAGTCCACTATATAATTTAAAAGTTATTTGAATATACTATAAATTAAAGTTGTTACAGTTTACTGTTATAAATAGCACCGATATTGCCTCAGATGAAACAAAAATTCCATTTTCCTTTGTTAATGTGCCTGTGAAGAATAGTAAATATATTTTACTGTTACGAATAAATAGCTATGTGTTAATGATATTTTTACTTTTACACATGTTCTTATGCAGTCGATTTTTCACAGTTCTTATATTTTGTATTCACCGAACAAATTGAATAAGAATAAAATAATTTTCTTTTTACGATTTTATTTTACTAATATTGTGCTCTAGAAGTTGTTCGAGGCTATTGGAGACGGTCCTCATTACTTTGAACCTCGACCGAGAGACAGAGACGACACTCAACTGGCATCCCACAGACTAAACTACCACGCAAGCAAGGATTTTGAGCCTCGACAGATTTAGCGTTATAGTTTTGATGTGGTGGAGGTAGATAGCTAGGACAGAAATTTAAGTGTGGTTTTCGTCTACAGCTATTCATTGGACTGTCTTTCCCTCTCTTGGCATGGGGCGGTCGTTTCTTGTTTCTAATAACCTTGGGGTTCCTGTTCCCAGATGGAATCAGCGTTGCTTTTCAGCCATCCGGTTGTCATGGGATGTCAGATGAAAAATCAGCAATATTTTGAGTGCACGTGTGAATGTGAATTGCATAGTGCTATCTACATAGGGCAAATGCTTGCAGCTGCGAGGCTTGAAAACGTTACGGCAAGCTATGTGACATATAACCTCCTAAGATTATCAATCTCCCCGTCTACCGTTACTTGTTTCTGGACATGTAGGTGGATGTAATTCAAGAGATATCTTTACAAATCCTGCTATTTATTGATACCTCTTAATCAAGGAAAGTTACACAGACACTATTCAAATTTAGAACAATAAAACACAGTAGAATAGGCAGGGAGTAACTATTAGCGGAACTACGGAATCAGGAGACTGAATCCCGAAGATCAGCACATTACAATTACAGCTAACACATTTTTGTATTTACAATTTCTAAGTCTTAACCTGATTCCTTCTACTTCGGCAGGTCCGTCTTGTAGGTCTTTATTCAGGTTAGGTCGAATAAAGAGCTAGATCCACTCGACTTTACAAATTCAATCTTCAGCTCTTCAGCTTTGCTCGTCGTGTTACTTCACACTAAATTTGCCAACTCTTTAAAAGTTGATTTACCGATGCTTCAATTCACTTTATTTTGAAATCTAACTCTTCACTTTTGCTTCTCTCTCTCTTTCCTTTCACCTTCACGTTCTTTCATGAAACCGAACTTATATAAAATATCTCATTGCATAAATCACACTTTGGCTCCAGTGGAATTGGTTGAAATAAATAAAATTTGAAAAGAATAATTAGAGGATTAAGTAGAACCATTAGATCCGTCACAAAAGCATAAGCTCCTCATGGCGAGTTCTGAGTGACATTGATCGAACCTAGATTCTACAACGCCAGCCACGAATTCACGATCTGCATTACTACACTGCTACATAGTACACAAAAGCGTATGGCAATAAAAGGAATAATAGTGTTGAATTAAAAATAATTTTCTATTTTCCAAAAATTATGAACAAAGTCATTTGTAAAATCATAAACAAAATACAATAAAATATTTTACAAGAAAAATTGCTATTAAATATATAATTTTACACAAAAATTGCACTAGTAAATGTATAATTTTAAAAATTGCCAATTTATTGCTTTTATTCAGAATTAGAGCTACTTTTATAATGTTACGATTCAAAATTTGCATTAAAACCGGAACATGCTTTTATATTATGAACACAATTTTAACAGGCAATTGTTTTATAATAACAACAACATACGACAGTTAAATAGGTAACAAAATAAATAAATGGAAGGTAAAAATGAAATATAAATTACTTTCAACAATATAATTCAATAGTAATTCCGTCTTCAAATTATAAGTCAGTCGGTTGATAATTATATGCCAATTCAATTAATACATTTACTTTCTTATTTATCGTACAATGAATAAACAAAGTGTATTTATTATTTTAAAACGTTGATCGGCTTTTAGATTCCTTAAAATTCAACCAAAATTTCTGGAAAGATATGAAGTAAAGAAAAATAATGCAAACAATTAATCTCAATTAGTTTTAAAATCCTTACAATAACATATGATATTAAAAATTAAACACCAAATAATAATAATAATTTTCTGAGCTTGGTAACAACATTCAAATTATTCTCTTATGATAGGAAGCTGTTTTATTTGTAAAATATTTTGAAAATCAAATATAAAGTCTGGTAAAAATACCCGACATTGAATTTTCCTGTGCACTATAGAGGATTCTCTGACTGACGCCACTGTACGTGTTAGGAGGTATTAACAATGCACATGCTTGAATATTTTCCCTTCGTTTCCATTGCCAACAGTCCTTTCTTTGCAGGCAATTGAGTGAGGTGCTGTTATATGTGTTCGTTGGATTTTTACTTCTGTAAAGATGACTACACAACTTAAGCAGAGGTACAACATCAATTCTTATCCAAAAGCTTGTGATTTCTAAGTAAAATAATTCTTAAAATTCACTTAATTTGGAGATGGTTCATGAGAGGTCACCTAAATTAAGAAATTAATTAAGCCGATTCAAGTGACGCACGCCGATAAGAAAGTGACCGCGTTCTGAGATAATACAAATCGCTTGAAATGCGTATTGTTGAAAAGGTGGAAAATCTGATTATGAAGATCGTCATTTAACCGTATGATAGACTGCTGTGCCAGTTGAATCAGAGCAATTCTTCGCTGGTCTGTGATCATGCGCAGGTGGCTGCCGCAAATTTATTTCCCAATTCTGTCAGTGCAACAGAAAACTCCGTCTTATACACAGGACCTACTGGATACCATCAACACTAAAACTGGCTTCTTTTCTGGCTGCTCCCGAAAGAAAATACCATGAAGGATCCGTTTTCAGTAGACGTGATATAAGGCTGAACGTGGTGAGTTCTTGTTGAAAATAATCCTTCCAGGTGTAGTGGCAACGAACGTGAGGCCCCTGCAAGAGTTAAGTTTTGGGGCCCCAATAGATCTTACAAAGTTGCAAAACCATATACTTGAAGTCAGTTGGGTTTGGGCCCCTAGAACCCTGCCCCGCCGATGAGGGGTGTACCTTACACTTTTCTTCCAGGGTGTTTTCGGCAATGAAAAATGAAGGGCTAAGTGTATGAGGACGCGCTGGGACTACTTTGAATTTGATTAGGATCTAATCCCTATAGGTAACAATGATAATTTTACAGCCAGATCAGTTCTCTTTATGAACGATCCGCGTAAATGTTGCTGATAAGTTGGCGCCGAATTGCCTAACAAGTGCTGATCTTTCTAGGAAGCCGATCTTTTATCCAAGCTTTAAGTTGGGGAGTCAGAATCCCAAAATGTGAAAAAGTAACGATATCCACCATCGCAATGAAGTGGTTCAGGGGTTCTGAAATCATGACTGCTCAAAAACAGCACCAGTGGCAGAAGTAGTGAATTATAACAAGTCTGTTAACAACATGAACATTTACGTCATAAAAATAAACCCACATTTAAACTGTACAAGTTTTCAGTACAAAATTGAAAAACCTTTAAAGAAATTTGAAAAATAGGATTTTGTGTGAACCTAAAACTAACGAGTTAATATTCTGCAGACAGGATGTATTTTGCTCAAATACGTATTGAAATAACACTCGCCCATTTATGAACTAAAAGCTCTATTATCCCTACGAAAAATAGAAACAAAACAAAAGAGAGTGCAAAGATAATACATTTTATCGAATATTTTAGCATTATTTAATCATAATTACATTAGAAATACAAAATATCTCAAAGCGCTAAAAAGCAAAACATCAAATATGGCCCTGTAAAATATATTCTCGATTTGTATGACAGTTCTAGATTTTGAAATTCCCCTATTTCAGATATTTTGATCTAACTTCAGGATTCTATGGCAAACACAAAATACTAAATGAAAAACCTATCAAAAACAGGAAGCAACCAGCCTTGTCAATTTATGTTTAAACTGGTTTTATAACTATATTGTTATATACTTTTATAAATTGTACTTTACGTACATTTTGGCAATATTATAAATATATGCGCATGTGCATGCGACTATATAAAATGCCTACGTGTTACAATTTTCAAAATAAAATATCACAGGCATTCAGGACGATAGAGCTGGGGTACTGGAACAATTACAATCCCGGAATCCTCGAGATTATGCGATCACCGCAGGGGTATTAAAACGAACTGGTATAAGTGCAACAGAAAAGATTGATCACCCCATGATCCGGAATCGTCCCCATCCAATCGATCATGTGCTAATCCTCCAGAACGTTTAAACTTTCCTTTAGAAGACAAGGTGCCATTCTTCTCATTGAAAACGGCAATTCGTTCTGAAAGACAGACAAAGACCGGTGGGGCAATTATTATTTCAATAGGTGTGGTTTAGATAATTAAGATTATGACGCAGATTTAAATGTTATCCGTATGCAAGTTATTGATCATGATTATTTATTTTAAATACATGAACATAGATATTTCATTGATCAGGGGTCGGCAGTTTGCCACCCAGGCAGAAAGGAAATACTTCTCTCGAAAGCAAAAATTATAATTTCAAAAGATAAACTGCTCCACACAGATATACGCAGAAAAACTCAGTAACTCTTGCCGAACAAAGACAGCATAACAATATTATACCATATATAATTTTAAGTCAATTACAAATAATTCCAAAGTCAGGACATAACTACCTGTTATTTGAAACGAGTAAAATATAAAGAAGATCATCATTTCAGCATGCCAATTTCTTCCTAATAAAAGTCTATAATGGTAGGGATCATAAAAGTTTATTTTAACATAATAACTACCTCAAGACTACAAATAAAGTAACTCCTGTGACACTTTTCTCCAAAGGTTCTTGTACCCTGTCCTTTTGGATAATGACGCGGACGTCAGTATGAGTGAAAGAGATGTCCGTTGTGACCATACTCAGGATGGCGAGAAAGTTATAATAGAAAATCTGTAAACTTATCAAATTTCCTGATTGAACATGCTCCCACCTCCAACTGTAAGTTTCAATAAAAGCTGACATTAAACATATAAGTACAAAATACGAAAGTAAGACCATTAAATGAAACACTAAATTCATGCCAATATTATTTCAGAAATATATCAAACTTTTGAACAAAAATATATTTTCAAATTTGATCAAATGCCCCCAGCAAATTTATCACACTCAGGCAGGAGTCGGTTTTGTCCGGCCTAGAACACCCCGTGTACGAGCAGTGATTATATACAACGCTGCAACAATGTATGCTAAAGAAATGGGAAGATCAAATTAGGAATCGAGGAAAACTATAAATACAGGTGTCTCTAGTATAACAGGTTATTCACCCAGGCCTTTCGGAAACCATGCTATACGCGACTTTTTATTTGAATATTTTATTTATTTATTAAATCAGTACCCATTATGCGCATTATTTTGCTATGATTCATAGGCTGCAAGAAATTCGGCATCGTGCTAGTTTAGAGAGTTATATTTACGTTGAACACAAAGTAATCGAGGGATGTTGGCATTTGACCTCGTAATTTCGAGCCATGATCAAGGACGAGGTGACATCTGATAGCCCCCTCTACCGGCTTTTCCACAGCAGTAACGGTAGGACAGCCTCGACAGATTCAGCGTGCATCGGCTCCTCTGCACGGCGGATCTTCAGTGGCATAATATCAAACTCATGATATGACAGCCTGAAGTCGCGAAAGCGCGATCATTCGTCTGCGGCCTGATGAATTTAGAGATAAAGTTCTTTAGTTCTATAAGTTTGTAGAATCAATGGTTAGGTTCTTATCTATTTTTAACAAATCATGGTATTGATTTTTATTTTCACTGCCTCAAGTAAAATCAGTTCATTTAAATTACTAAAAATAAATGTTGGTGAAATTATTCACAAAGAGATCAAGTCGATGCAATTGTTAATTCAGTTTTGATATGTCATTCCTTATTTCCAATGGAAATAACAAAACATTTCTTGTTATTGTTGTGTCCTTCCGCAGGAAAGGAATAGAAAGTTATAATGCTATCAATTTTAGGTTGGACTTCTTAACGATAGATGCCGACACCACCTCACAATTTGGCATGGAACTGAATGGGAGAGAAATATCCTCCAGCCCCTGCACTCGTGGTTCTGCTGCGACCACCCACAAGACTTTCGGACCCACTTTAATTTGTGAGCACGTACTCGTCTATACTCGGTGGTATTGGTGGCATCAAACCCAGGCCCTCGGTGGGTCCGTCTCTAACCACTAGGCTACTACCAACATTTCTTATCAGACGAATTCAAATGCTTTGAACATCTCTTTCTAAGCTATGCCCAAATATCAATTTCTTTTCATTATCGTAAGGTGTATTGTAAGGTGTTCTGAAATCGAATATGACTATAAATTAGTAAAATAACGTACGAAAAATTCTTTTCTTGCGTAAAGTTTATTAAATAAACATGGTGAGAATTACACTTGTTACGTACATTTATGTAATTTATTTTGCATAGATATTTTGTTTTGACGCAGATTCATAGATATAACCATTTCACTGACCCAAACAGGTGGTGACGCAATGCAGTCAGTTTTTGCCGCATGGCTTCCATCAATATCCATTTGATTTAACGTCTTTCTATCAAGTAAGTAGGAAAATTATATTTCTTATATTGTTGTGTTCCATGCAGCTGTATGTCTATGTATCAATTGATGAAACTTGAATTATGTTTAATTGTTGTTGCTCACAAGACATAGAATGACATACGTAAAGTTACACTTTTACGTTTCAGGTAAGTGCCAGATTTTCTAAGCTCGTTAACAATTTTGAAAAATAGGTCAGGATGGCATTCAACATCTGCCTCAGCGAACACAAACTATCATTCAAAGCTCCTTGGTGGAACTCCCAGATATCTCTTCGAGATAAGCACTAAATATATCTTCTGCAGCTCTTTAGGCTTATTATCTGGCTCAAATCTCCACATCGCTCTCGTCGAGAGGTAACACAGACTATTTGGCATGGCATCGCAGGTGCAGTCCCTAGGATCAGTCGCGTTGGCATAGAGTTTCGAACGGGTCTAGAGTTCGTTACCACCTGTCGACGGTGTCAGTCAAGGTACACGAAATTCTTTGTAAGGGCTGAGATTTGCCTTTCGTTAGATGGCTTTGGGCACGGGCATATTTTGAGTTTAACACGGGTCTCCTTCCTCCCTACAATTTTGAGAACACCCTGGGGTGATCAGGGCCCCTCCTCTCTTTCTCTTCTACCAGCCTCACAGGAAGGCTTGTGGCTTGACAGCAATTTACAAAGCACTATAGATTTACAAGCGTCTATGCCTCCTCGGGATTCGAGCCCATGCCGAACAGCACGGCATTTAGCGTCATGTCTATACCAGGATGGGCGGCATATTTTGTGCATGTTTCATCAAAGCTTTAACACATCAAAGTTTTCTTTGAAATCTATAATATGCATATTTTGAAATTATCTATGATGTTAGCGCGCCACTGTTACACGATTCTAGGTTTTGTTATCTTCGAGAAATTATCATGTCGAAAAATAATAATTTGCTTTTAAACGTATCATTTAAAACTATTAAAATTAATTTGGGGTGTGACGTAAAGTTATAAATAACTAATGTGATCAGTGGCTTTTTATAAGGAGGCGTCCTAGAGGAGTCGCCCCCATAAGCCTAGGTATTTTCGATTGACGATAATTCTATATGTAACGTAAATTCAATTAAGTACTAACAATTAACAATTTACTTTATTAAATTAATACTAGTATTAATTCAATACTTTTTACTGTTTTATTAATAATCGACAAAATCAGATGAATCAATTGGTGTTGTTTGAGGATGATACAGGCTGGGGGACTTTCATTCATGGACCCCCTCCTCATCAAAATTTTGTGTACTACCGTACGTCTTCAACTCAAAGACCTTGGCAGTTGGTAGCAAAGATTGAAGGGTCGTCTCTGATTTCATATAAGAGCCATCGTAGTAGTTAAGAGAAACTAGTACGATCTAAATGTTATTGAACTACAAATCTTAACAGGGCGTAGTGTGGAAGTCAGACGATTGAAAAATAAGTTCTTGAGTCTTATTCACCTCTTTCACAATTACGTATCCTTTCCTTGAACTCATAATATAGATCTGGTGAAAAGTCAGAACTAGTTTATCAGTCCAGTATAACTAAATTAAACGACGGATAGCCCAAATTAGTTACAACAGTCCTTCTCCCAGTCATAACCATTCCACCCATAAAATCATTATCAAACCGACCCTCACCCGTGGGAGCCTCCTCTAAATCGGCCTTTTGTCATTGATCCGTATTGACATGAGGAAGACGCATTCAGGAAAATCGTCACTCTATAAATTAGTCCGGAAAACGGGAATGGGGCGCATCGCTGTTTCGATCTTACCAACCGGACAGAGCACGCGTGGCGCCCTGTTTAATAGCCATCTGCCTTCCTCAATATAATTTGTCCGCGCTGTGAGCATTTTATAATCGAAATCCTCTGCCAGCAAATTCTCTCGGATTTGTTTGCGCCCTCTTTTGTGCAGGCGGACCGCTGTAATATATTCCATCGCCGGGGCGAACGATCCTCCGGGGCGGAGAAGGTATCGATCTTCGCCCTTCAGTGGGATGGTGTGCTGGAGAGGTGGGGTGAGCGTTCCTGATGGCGGCGACTGCCTTTCCTGATCGTTTGCCCGCGACCGCGTGGAATTTTGTTCGTAGCTTCCTCCACTTCCTTTTCCCCTTCCCTTCCTTTCTGCGTCTTTTTCCTCTCTTTTCTCCAGAGGACTGTTGTCAAGTGAGGGTTCTTGGGTAAAGGTATGTGCCAAGCGATATTTCTATAGATTTTTATTTTGAGATGCAGATTTTGATTGAAGAAAAAGTAAAGATATTTAATGTTATTTTGTAAAATAAGTCTTTATAGACAGTAGTAATAATAAAAAGATTATCTGAGTAAAATCAACATTTTTATTGCTTTTATAGTACAGTGATACTTTTGCTCTTCATCGTATTCAAAGTGTAGCTGCTCTGTGTTTTTGTGGTAAAAGATTCAAGATCTGAATAATTTTATACAAAATCTCAAATCTCCATATATTTATATTTATTGTTGTCCTTTTATTATTATTATTATTTGTCTCTAAAACTTGAAATGCTAAAATTTTGTTTATTTAAATTTAATTATAATTTTACAGCTCAGGGACAATGCTGTAGATTCCTTTAAAAGTAAGAGCGCATGAAAAATGGCTGTTTGTATATTCGAATTTTCTTATATTTTAATTTTTATCCCTAAGCCCTTTGCAAGTATAGCTGCAAAGTCACGTGATTCAGCAGTGAACTTTTTACCTGCGATATACTAGACTAATTACAAGATTGGAGGCTAGTTACAGATGAGTTCTAGACCAAGTGTAGTCTAGGTTCAGACCTTCAAAGATATTTTGGAAATTTTGCGTGTAACATGATTTTTGGTAAATGTGAAGATTCATAGAAATTTGATTTTTCATATTTAAATGGTTTTGAGAATTAATACAAAAAGTGATTTAAAACAATTTCCTTGACAAAAAGGAGGCTCTTTTAATAAATATGATAAAAATGCATGAAATAATATCCTTTGTTCATATTTAAATTTAATATAAACAAATAAGAAATTGGGAGAGTAAATCTTAGCGTCTTAATTCAGTTACTCAAGGGCTTTTGGCGACGTACCTCGTAATTTGACCCATGGATGATGAGAACAACACCTGAGCAGGCACCACCTCTGCTACTTCCCACCAAGGGAGGACTTGTCCTCAAGCAGATTTAACACATCCTTTACCTACACGGTGGGTCTTCAATTATTCAAACTCATGACACGCCGGCTGACCACAGGTTCATTACCTTATTACTAGGTAAAGAAAGTCGAATAAGTAAAAACACATAACTGCGACTTCATTCCTTTCATTAATATTCAATAACAAGCAAGCTATTTTAGCAATACGTAGCTTGT